>JARQTJ010000357.1:65893-112825 GCA_030142635.1 Trachelus troglodyta
TCAAATATATATCTTTCAAGTGGAAAAACATTTGTCATTAATTATTTTAATGTGTGGCCAAAAAAAAATCGTAAAAAGAGCTTTTTTCGAGTCATTACTGTACCTGCCTCCTTAAGTATGATTATGGATAAATTTAAATCTTTTTGTTGTGATTTTTAGTCTTAAGTAAAAATGTATATGAGATTCTGGGTGCAATTAAAAACAAACTTTTAAAAAAAATCGCGCACACAGTAATAAAAGCGCAAGGTGAGAGAGATAGTATTCATATGTATAGTGGGATCCATCTTATTCTAAGCGTTTTAGCCAATGAGGTTTCTAGTCTTGGCGTCTCGTTTCCATAGATATCGTCACAGGCAGGAGCGTAAGTACCATCTTACCACCTATGATCTCGGAAACGCGCCGGTGCCCTTTTGTAGATGCTTTTCAGTTACAACTTGCAATCAACACGTGAGTAGTGAGGTTCGACAATATTTTGAAGGTATGATATATCCACAAAAATAGTGAAATCGTGTAAGCAAGAGTGGCGACCCAACAACACTATTTCATTTCACAAGTAATTTACGTCATGATATTATATAGAAAATAGTAGCACTTTGTTATGACCGAACACTTCTATCGTGTTCTTGTATATCATTGCTCTTTCGATCGCACCACGGCTGGCACTGATATGTATGTCGGCAGGACTGGGCAGGACCATAATACAAATAGAAGAGGTACCTATAGCCACTAGCGGTTCTGCACATTTGGACAGTGACGTCACTGGACCCTCTCTACTCTGATTGGCTGACCACTCGCTTCCGCGATGTTCTTATTTTTTAACCAATACATTACTTGTTTCGGATCTAAATTTGGCGCCAAATGTTCATCGTGACAGGCAACTTGCGACGTGTGCAATAAAAGGATCTAAAATTATTTTATTACATTTTATTATATAAAAATTTTGTGGTTGATTAAATAAGTAAATGCTTTACGTATTAATTGTTGATATTAAATAAGGTATTTATTTCAGCTCGGGCTTAGATTATTTAACGGTTGTAATCTCGCATTAATAAATTAATAAATAATAATAAACTTAAAATTAGCCGAAATGTAAATTATAATGGAAATATATGCTCTTTGATTATTTTAAACAGATTGTATGGTTACTGCTGAAACATGAGATCCGTCTGAAAAACGAAGAATTTGTGTTCGAGTCTTTATGAAATATTTACTCTTTTCTATCTTTTTCTTCTCAATTTTCGATCTCTCCATTAGTTCATACGAAAAGAGTCCTCAAATTCTTTTGCTACGATTATATTTCATTGGTCGAACATTATTTATGTATTTTGCTCAAGAAGAAGTCATAAAAACTTATATACCATATAGGAAATTATTTTGATGGCGCATGGAAGTATTTTTCTCGTAAATATTAGATATCACTGTAAATTAATCAACGTGAAAAATATAGGGATAGAATATTTTTGTATCGTTTTCTTTAAACTTTCACTAGATTCTACAGACTTATAATGTACGAAAAAATTCTCTTCTATACTTCCGTACTACGGCTGCTGATTAGAAAGAGACAGTGCTTGGCCGCCACCAGTCGCTATCTTTTTCTTTCAGCCGCGAATTTTTCCTTTGTCTATGCGTAGTCCATACTATACGTCGATACGCACATAGAACTCATGCACAGCTTATCCTTAGTTTATTTGGCAAGCTCTCAAGTGACCCGATTTATTGCCGGGAGTGAGAGTTCCTGCGAAACTCTCCCGCGGTTAGAATAACAATAAACAAATGACCAATACCCATATTCTTTATGGTCCATTTGTTTATGCACGTGTACGAGCTAGAAAGTTTTCCCCGAACTGTTTAGAATATATCTTATTTATTCGTTAATGAGAGACTGAGAATTTAAAAGCATTGTATTTTGATTTGTGGCAGAGGAATCGTAATCCCATTTTAAACCCTCATTTGAACTTTCCGCTCAATCCTAGTGAGATTATTTATCGCCAGGCCGCAATATCAGGTTTGTTTCTCGTTACCTACAGTTCCTGCAGTATTCAAAAAAGGCAAGTTCTCATTGGTTACTTGAAAATATCATCCAATAGGAATTTGCACTTTTTGAATAGAGCAAAAAGTGTAGGTAACGAGAACAAACCTAACAAGGCTGAGACATAGGGATATTTAATAGTTCGAGTTGGTTAGAATCATTGATCAGTGAGATTTTGTCATATGATCACAGCACGACTGGGCTTTGAGTTAGGAACTGTGGTTTTTCGTTAGCTATAAAAATATTGAAGGAAAAAATGTTCAAATTAATTTTATTGGCTCTTGCCACCCTGGCCACAGGTAAGATTTTTGTTAGATTAAAAATAAAAATTTATTATATCATGAATATAGTATTATTTTATCATTTTTTAAAGAGGGGGTGTGGCGCTGATTAATATAATACTTATTTTATACTTTATACTCTATCCTTCTTGTTATTACAGTGCAAGCCACTGGGGATCTTGTTATTTTACACAGTCCAGATAGTGTAACTTTTAAAGGAAATGAAGAAGTGAATCAAAGCCTTCTTAAAGAGATCTGTGCTGCTGCTCTTGGATTCACTGTTAAACAGGTAAAAAAAACTTGCTTTTTTTTATAAAACACTATGGATAATAATTTTATCTCTTTATGAAGAGTATTAACATGGAATAAATAAATCAGTATGTATATCCTTTGTAGAAAAGTACATGGTCTGGTATTTCTATTAACAACCCGTTTCATCTCCCAGAAGCTTTTGTTGGATTTGCGGTGGAAGGAATAAACTCTCTACATTCTCCTAGGGGTAAAAGATTCCCTTTAAATGTTGACGAAGTTGAAGAAACCACGTGGCAAGCTTTAAGTGGTCGTCTTGAAGAACGTGATAATGACAATACTTTAGTTAGGATTTATCTTGGAGATGGACTTGATGCTGTGAGTACTCTGAGTTTCCACTATAATTTTTTTTTTTAGATATTAAGACCCAAAGTGATATATACAAAATTATATGAAATTCATTTGTATTAAAGCTTGGCCAATCTGCATTGGGCGAACTTAAGCCAACAGCTATCGATGAATCTTCCCTGAAGTTCTTAAGCTTAGAAAATGAGGAAGATCGTAAATTCCTTGAGGAAGTACAACTTCTGCATGCTATTGCTCAGAAGGTTCCTTCAGCTATTCGTGCTGACTCCATACCAGATGTTTATTGGCTTGTAGTCTCTGAAATACGTCCCGTACTAGATTTCCATGGAGAAGAGTCTGCTGCAGCCAAGGAAGCTCTAACTCTGCTTAATGATGCTCTTTCCGATGTGAGCAAGGCATTCATGGATGTATATGAGAATAAGGTAACGATTTTCTAGTGTTCTCTTGTTCTTATTTGTTCATATCGAAATTACTTCTTGGACATTCTCATTTTTATTTTCAGGTTCTCATTGCAGCATTCACTAACGACGCAAGCCAAGTTCGTCATACCCGTGCCATTGTTCCCGAAAGTCAAACCAGGGATACCCCCTCTAATACTTCATCGGTCAGTATTTGATACATTATAGTAAAACTAGATATTGGTCGTGCAGGTACTTGCAAAATTCAACAGCGACGTAATCCATTAAGATATTGCGTGAATTAATGTGAATGAGTACAGAATATATGTGTTGCGTAAAGTGGTGATTAGGAATCTCAGGTTATATGTCTGCTAAGTCCAGTTAGTATAATTTATTAAGTACACGGAGCGTGACGTATAATGATGCAAAGTATGATATGGTATTTCAGCTTTTGAAGAAACTCCTGATAAAGTTGGCTGATTGGATCCACGCGTCTTTGCGACTTTGTCTGTTTTTCATCTCAGACTCACTTCCTAGCCAAATCTTAGACTGACCACTCGACTTAATAATTACCCATCTTCCTCAACTCTCTCACAGCTGTAATCTGCCTAATAATAAATGCACAGGCTAGTCTACTTACTTTTTCGACCTTGCAATTCTACCAAACTAATCTTATTTTCATACTTGCATTGAAACACAAGTCTTAACTGTAATCCAAGCTAGATATCTCACATTTCTTTTGCACTCGTCGACATCTAAAATAACATTCACTTATATTCTAATACCATCTCTTGTTCTCCCAGGTCCATCTTGGAAAGTGTCTAACAATTATATCTTGGTGTTATAGGGTAGTGGTACCAAGATAAAACGCTCTTCAGAAATTAAACAAACAGCACCTGATAATGAAATTAACACAACTGAAAAACCTGATCAGGTATTGTCGAATCCATTGCATGAGATAGTCGACTGAAACCGAACTTTCCTTCCTTTTCAGTAGCTTAATGCATGCCCACTGATCTCACACTTGGCGATTGGTCCATAATCCAGTTTTACGATATACGTGAAATAACAGTTGATAAACTACCAAAGACAAATTAGTAAATACTATATAATGAGAATTTTGAGAATGTTTTGTTGACCTTGCTTGTTATATGTAAAGCACAAACAATCATAATGTATCTGCACATATATTGTAGCAAGATGATGTCGATGAAAAAAACCCACATATCAATAACAAAGATGGGACGGAGGTTGGTGCAACTAGTGGTGATAATAACAATGATAATTCTGAACATGCTAACAATTCTATTGAACAAGTCACTGAACAAACTACTGACAGCACTAACGGTGCAAAGCAGGCAGAAAAAAGCAGCACTGGTAAAGAAGTCATACGTGACATACACCAGGTATCCTGCACACATCAACGTATGATACTGCTGTTCTCTATGGTTTTAGGAATACTATTCGTTGCCAGCTAATTTTCTTTTATATTTCAATTTATATTGAGTAGATAATACAGTGTTATGAAAAGTTCAGCTACCTCGATATGCTTGTACAATTTCTGTCGCGAAGTCTCAATGCACTAGAATATATTTACGGCTTCGGATAATACTCGTATAAATAGGCTTGCACAGTAAGAATCAGTCCTTATTTGCAGCCGGACGCAATCAGCATAATAAGAAAGAGTCAAAGATAATATAATAAATGTTGCATGTAGTAGTTTCGTTGTCTAATCTTTATTGAGATTTATTCTTTTACGAGAGATACAATTATCTACTTAAAAGACAAAAACAATCGCCCGTTTAAGATGTAAAGACACCACATTTTTTACGTAATTGTTAAAGAGCGCATGTTTAAAATTATTTTTGATGCTTGATTGTATCTTTAGGTATTAATATTTGGTAAGTTACTTGTAGAGCATTGTAAGTATGAAGACATATCGGCTATTTTCTATGAAATAATTGTAATACAATGGATTGGAACACTGATTTATATGTTACAGTTGAACCTGTCGAAAGACTATGATGAGGATTACCCCGTCATCTTTAACATTCTTCTATGGTTTGGAGTTGTCTTCTTCTTTTCACTTCTTGCAATATGCAGTACGTAAACATAGAGACTTTAATATTATTTATCATTTAAGAATACAGAATATATAAATATAATTATTTCAGTTGCTATCGCTGATATGGATCCAGGACGGGATTCCATCATCTACAGGATGACCTCAAACCGAATGAAGAAGGATAACTAAATAAATTACACAAAAAGAATATTTAAATGCCGAATATTTGGATTGTATAGTAAAAAATCCTTTATGGAAATGTACCTACTTGAACACATTGATTGTAATTTCCATATTTATATTGTATAGCGAGAAAAAATATGTACATTATCATTTTCTTGTATTCTTGCATTAATTTTAATGTAGTGTTTAAGATTCCAAAGTGATGTCCATCATAATGTACCTAAAGTGCATATGTAAACATTCTTGTACAGAAGTCATTGGGCTTGAATGTCTTAAATGTCATTAATGTCGATTGCCCAGTATTCCTCATATTTTTAGTATATTAATGTGTTACGATTGGTAGAATTACGATAGCGTTCGTTGGTTATGTAGTCAATGAGAAGGTGAAGGGAGCATAATATTATTAATAAGAAAAAGAATAAAATTTATTTAAATCTTTAACAACTGACTTTTTCCAAATATTTGGAAAACAAAATGCATTCGGAAATCAACATATGATGGTACAAATAATTACTAAAATATTTTTGTATAATTTTATCTCATGTTCATGTTCCTTTTCATTTTTTCTCTTGAAACAATACTCCTATCGATAAAATAACACCTTATGAATACAAGAGAGACTTAAGTATTTTAAGGAAGTCTTTAAAAACAAGTAATATTAGCGAAGACGTGTAGATGTGAAAAATGAAGTTGATAATTCGTCAAAACTTTTGAAAATTTACACCCATTTCGAAAAAATCAACCCTCAGAAAAGAAAAACGTCTCTTACTTCTTAGGAATTTGACTTTTCATGCGGAGTTAGCGTCTTTAAAAATTCCCTTGTATCAACTTCATATAAAGATTCTAATTTTGCAAATTTAGCTATCGTAGTCACAGACGTGGTTTCGAACCCTCGGCGCATTCTCCAGTACTGATTAAAGATTACATATATATATAATACTTCATGCCTGGTATATTTTTTTTACTAGAAGAATATGTTATTCATGTAAAAAAAGAAACTCACAAATATCTTTATTTGTACAGAAGTTATAAAATTGTTAACGCATTACTGCGGCTAAACAGTCTTATCAAGCCTTAAAGTGTTAAAGTGAGACATTGATTTTTTGCAAAAAAGTAATTTTTTATTCAACAAAAAATGTGTATATTTTGAATTGATTCTAGTTCACTTTTTGAAGAATGTCTTTATGCAGGGTGGTTATAAAAGAAATTCCCTACTGAAAAGTTCTAAACTATTGAATGGCTAAAAATAAATTTAATAAAAATTGATAAGAATTTTTAGGGCATCAATACATTTTTTCAGATTTTTTTGAAAATTTTGAAACAAATTTCTTTGAATACAACGTCTCTTATTTTGTATTGTACAATTTTAACACTAAACCTATCATCGAGCGGTCATTTGACCGTTTTAAAGCCAAAAATACGTATATAAGAAATTGTCGGTAGGTTTAGTGCTAAGGGTCTCTTTTAGTTAGATTCCTCGCTTATTTTTCATCGGAATCACCTGAATTCAAGAGTCATTACCACGCCAAGGAGACCCATAGATTTAGTTTTTTGCATTTCATGTTTCTTTTCGTTGTTTTCCTCTCCATTTTGTAATTACCTAATTAATTCTGTTCGATTTGGTGGCCATTATTTTCGTTGAGTTTGTTGGGTCTATAGGAACTTCATTGAAATCATCATTTCCCAACATGTCAAATAGATGATACCAAAAAAAGTATTTGAAGAATCTAACTAAGAGAGATCCTAAAAACTTTACAATACAAAATAAAAAACGTTTGATCTGAAAAAAAGTGTGTTATGAAACATTTACAAAAATTAAAAAATAAACTTATTGATGCCCGAAACATTTCCATCAGTTTTTATAAAATTCTATTCAACTATTCAAAAGCTATAGAATTTTTAAGTAGAGAAATTTTATAGGGAAAATAGGGAAAAAGTATGAAAATTTGAAACTTAGCTATTTAATATTTAACCCTTATTTAGTACCGTGGGTTCCTGGGATCAAAAGCAAATAATTACGTTACAAACATGACTTTTTTCCATATCAGTTCAGGGTAAAAATGAAATTCTCCTTGACCATCATTTTAGTCCAAGACCCAATTTTGACTCACCACCTCCATTAAATAGAGATACTGAGAAAATACTTTGTTTGAAGCAACAGAAATTCCAAATTGATTTGTTATTTCAAAATAAATGATTCATTAATTGAAAAAATATAATTACTTAAGGAAAATCGAGCGTTACGCTAACCTCAGAGAAAAGATACTGATTTTTTTTTACACATTGATATGGAGGATATGCATTTATCCGCGTAATATCAGTAAGTTTATCTTCACCGTCTTGAAGAATTTTTTTTGATAATGGTACCATTTACGAGTAATACTGCTTCTTATGAACAAGGTATTCCAACGTTTGTAAGTGTAATACATCTGGGGACGCTGCACACTAATTATTCCAAACTGTAAAAAACAATATCTTGAGGATACCTTTTCGAAAAGGTTAGATACTTGAAGGTTACCGTTATTTATCAATAAATAAATTTGCTCCCCTATTCACATAATTCTGTTTACAAGGTTTTTAAAATAGATTTCACTTAATTGCATGACAATTTACCACGCCATAACACGGGTTAAATTATATTATTACCACAATATTTTAAACACAAAATTTTGATTCAATGAAATAAATTAATATTCCATTTTGCGACCAATTCGTTTTACTTCTACAAATTCTAGTTGATTCCCTTCTCGATTTGTCTGCAGTTCTTTCACATTTATATGGTGAAATCTGAAATACATTTCTCATCAAAGTATAATTCATTTGTAAAAGTAAAATTAAAAATTAATTATTGAATTCGTTGTACTATAATGTTTAATTGATTAAAATTTTATCATTTCACGAAGAAAATATTGTATTTATTCTAATAATTATACTCGATAACACGGAGACATGTACATACAAGGAAGCTTTAAGCATCTGTAGTCGGTATACGAGTTTTATGGGTTTTTTTTACAGTTCTTACCCAATGACACAATTGTTTACATAAGATTACGTAAATTTATAATATAACTTAAAAAATTAAATATAATTCAGTGCAAAATCAAGCACGTGCACACTTCGTTGGAAAAATGATATACAGAACCACGTGTCACTTGCCAGATATTTCATCGTTTTCGATCGTCAAAAAAACATATCAAAATCGTGAACCGACTATATACGAAATATTTACAAATGCCTATGAAATATCTGACAGTCGTGTAAGAGATTTCTTATGTAATCAACCAAGACGAGTCATTCCATAAAAATGAGTACAAAATTTCTAGAACTCTAAACTTCGAAGTCTTAAAAAGCTCTGAAGACAGTAGTCTGGTGAAAGTCTTCTAAACTTCCGTGCTATCTAGGTTAAATGCATCAATTTCAATAATTCTAATTAATCTATTTCCTTGAAGCAGCCACAAACATATAACTTAAAACCATTACACAGCAGATGTGTAATGTTGAAATAAATTCTGTTGAATCAAATCCATACGTTTAACCACAATCATGCTATCAATCAAATACCGAATTATGTTGATATAGGTAATTTTGCTATAAAACTTTTCCAGAACAAAATGATATTTCCCAAAGAAATTATAAATTAGGCTAGTTTCACTTACTCTATAGATAGTTAAAATAATAAAAAATTGTATTTATTAACTAAACCTTTGGTCAAATAAATAGATTTATTTGAATAGATCAAAGTTCATTTAAGTGCAGGCAGCAAAAAATATTTTTATAGAGCAAAACAGATGCTTAGAAACAAGTTGCCACAATATAGGACTGAAACTTTTATTTTTATTTCGCGTGTGGCTAAGTAGCCACAGGTGCCAGAGAGATGCTCAGGGAAGCATTTCTCTATCCAATAGTGGGATGAAAATTCTTCCTGTTGCCGGAATCGATTTATGATGCGGAAATCAACCGTAAAGATACTTTGGGTCTTAGCAAACTAGAGAATAACCCCAACTTGTGGTATAAACTGGACAAAGTTTCTTTTCGTTTGAATGTCCTTCTTCAACACGATACAGTTTAACAACTCTACTTTCATCCCTCTTGGGATCATTCTTGATCTTCTTTGAGTTAGTTCTAAGGCTGCTGGCTGTTCGCTGTCACCTCTCCCGCTGAGCTGCCGATCCTCTGATCATTTCCAGACTCATCTGCTGAAACTTTTTTGGCACTCATATACCAAGCCCATCTTTGCTGAAACGGTCGGCTTCCCGATCATACCGATTCTGACAAGTACTTCTTATCATTAAATCCTTATCGGCTGCGTTTTAGTCTTTACGATAAATTGCCTTCATTATATTCTATAAAGATAGGACGCAGGATTACCAGAGCATATGAACATAGTACTTGTTGAACTTTACTAGCGAGAGGAACAGGATAAACACAACTAAGGTTCGTTTTAAAGGTTTCTGCACTTCTCTATCTGCACGACGAATCAAGCTCTGACGGACAGTACTCATAAGTATCATAAGAATTTCAATTTCTTCTTATGGCCAAGTACTAATATATTGGGTTGTCATGAAAGTAATAAGACACTAGAAAACTCGACACATGTCCTTTTTTAAATTAATTGTTTTCGACCATATTCTAGTATGTTATAGAACATTCTAGATACTTCCGCTTTGTGGGCATATACAATAGAATATGGTCAAAAACAATTAATTTAAAAAAGGACATGTGTAGAGTTTTCTAGAATGTCTTATTACTTTCATGCCAACTTAATATATTTAAATGACCAATCAATCAATGCATTCGTTTTACGTGTCCTTCCTTTTCTACGCGGATTTTTTACTTTTCTTTTTACCAACTTCGTCCCCGTACAAATGTATTTTTAAAATTCATTTCAAGATCTTTCTACCTCTGTCACCTATGTAATTTACATATTTCGCTCCGAGCTCCA
Organism: Trachelus troglodyta; assembly: GCA_030142635.1. Taxonomy (NCBI): domain Eukaryota; kingdom Metazoa; phylum Arthropoda; class Insecta; order Hymenoptera; family Cephidae; genus Trachelus; species Trachelus troglodyta. The sequence continues at coordinate 76,407 of JARQTJ010000357.1, forward strand.
ATTGCCACCCCTGCACACATTTATCTTCGAGTAGCTGTCTCACTTGATTTTTCAAATTTCAACTTAATACTTTAGAACAATATTTTAAAAACCCAAAACTATAAGAAAATATAAGAAAATTTATTTTTCATCCAGCAAAGTAAACAGATACTTTAAGTCTAGTAATAAAGATACAACATATAATCTGCTGTTGTATTCTCATATATTAGATAAGTATTCTCTTAAATAATTAGGTAGATTTAAGCTTAAACGTTAGTTTGATAAATAAATATGCTTAATTACAGCCTCAATATCAACAACGATTTCTCAACGGTCATTAGATACTAAACAGCAGTAACTCGACTGAACAAAATGACATGTCTATTCAAAGCACTCATATCTTTTGCGACATTTATACTTTTCCTACCTGAAGGATATACACATCAATCATTTCGTATACCAGCCATGGTAAAATCTGTCTCTAATTAATAAAGAAAAATAAGACCCAACTCGCACTATCATAAAATAATATTCTGATCTTTTAGACCCGTGGATTTAATGTCAACGACACCAATCCTGAAATATTAGGTGGGTACTTTCCACAATTGCATTACTAAAAGTTAAAAGAACGCTGTTCAACTAATTCATCATATCCAATAAATATTTAGGTGGTTCGCATCATCATTGCTACCGGAAATGCACTGCGGGCGACGTGCGAACTTGTTACTACAGTTTCACTCTGGTCCAATATACATCAATGAGTTACGTTTGTGGCGAGTGTCCCTACATAAGCACAGACTGTTACAAAAATGGATGTATTTCTGCTGGTGGTTACGTGCGGTCTGTTACCGTGGCAAATCATATGCTTCCAGGTCCAAGTATACAGGTATTGTAAGTCTTTTTGAAAACATCGTCTGGTGTCCTAGTATGAAATTTTATCTTAGGTTTGTCAAGGAGACACGATACGGGTGGACGTGATTAATGCTTTTACTAGTGACAGTACTGCTATACACTGGCATGGGATGCATCAAGTAGACAGTCCTTACATGGATGGGACACCTTATTTAACTCAATGTCCAATCGCACCACACAATAGTTTCCAGTATCAGTTTTTGGCTCAGCCAGCTGGAACTCACATATGGCATTCCCATATAGGTGTGTTGAGAATAATTGAGATTATTATCTCAGACGAGTTTTAAAATACACGTTCTGAGATATTGTTTAATCGTTTCTTATCAACTATTCATTTAGGCTTTGAAGAGGCCGATGGATTATACAGCAGTTTAATTGTACGCAAGAACGACGACCCACTTGCGAAATATTATGATCATGATTTGGCAGATCATGTTATGATAATTTGGCATTGGTATCATTCGTCGACTGCAGCGATTCTGACGGCAGCACTTCACACCAGTAATTCTGTTTCCGGTTATAGCTTTCTTATCAATGGCTTGGCAGCTGACGTTGAATACACTAAAGACAATATTACGTATACTACTCCTAGAGCAGTGTTCAATGTTGTACAGGTAATACATTGGGTTGGTAAAAAAGTCTTGTAACACTGAAGGATTTTATTTGGCAAATTATTATATTTTATTGCATTTTATATATTTATCTTTTACACCAGTCGAAAACTAAGGTTCCGGAACGTTCAAACATTTTTCTATTTGCTCAGACGACATATAAATCCTAGTCATCTTTGAAATTACTAAAAGAGGTTTTATGGATCGAAGTTGTGTTTTAGGCATCGTACGATAGCTACTGCGCTACACTTTAGTCAAATTAAGGCTAAATTTGCATTGTCAATTTTACAAAGTTAAATGTATTAATTGACAGTAGTGGAGTGCGATTTGTATTACAGTACGTGTCCTTCGCATAAAGATTTCATTATAAAGACTTTTGGAGTTTCTGAATCCGAGTCTGATCAGATTTTCAAAATTCATAATGACGGATTCTATATGGCGAATCAAAATTCGAAAAAGAGTATGTAGTGTAAACAAAAAGTATCAGACTTTCTTATCAAGTCATCATTACAATATCGAAGTAAAACAGGCAAACTACTACCTACTCGAACCACGCGCTCTTATCTTATGCAATCGAGGTTGCAATAAAAATTAACTTCAAGGATGCAGAACTTTGAACTGAAAGTTTTTGACATTTTGGAGTTTTACTTACGGAACTCATCTAGAATTTTAGATATAAAAAAACGTCACTAACCCCTAGAATGCCGGTCAGGCTCCAAAAGATTCAGCGCTTTTTTACATTTTTCAAATTTTCAAGAAGCGTCCCATTTTCTCAAAAGTATTTATCAAACAGACTTTGGTGTATCAATTAAAACAAATTAGATTGCAATAACTACAACCAAAATTTCAGTCATAGATTGCAGAGTCTGTTAAATTAAGATTCTCTTAAATGTTGCACTCGGCCGAGCGTAAAGATTTGATTACAGAATTCTTTAAATCTATATAATTTATTTTTAGGGCCAACGATATCGATTTAGGGTAATATACAATAGTGCCGTGTACTGTCCCGTACAAGTCTCCATCGATAATCACACGTTGCTGATGATTGCTTCAGAGAGTGGAACCTTTGAGCCTGTAGAAGGTATTTGGATGACCTTGGAAACATAACCTACTCTATCTAATTTGACAAATACTTTTATGTCCTTCCAGTGGATTCTTTTATGATAAACGGTGGCGAAAGATTTGACTTTGTTCTATCGGCTAATCAAACACAAGACAACTATTGGATAAGGTACAGAGGAGTTGGTGATTGTGAAACAAGTTCAATGACTGTCTCAAAGGAAGCTATTCTACGTTACAATGGCGCAGATGACATTGAACCATCAGGTACAACAACCTACGAGGATGCAAACCGAGCCGGAGTGGTAAGAAATAAAAATACATAAAGGGAGTGGGGAGTACTTTCTAACCTCAAAATGGAATATCGTAATTTATAAGACTGTGATACTTCATTCTCAAGCAGGCGCAGTGTACTGTAGATTTTTCCAAACTGCACTGTTACTTGTATTAGGGATGCTGATTAAAAATCGAGTTCTCTCATAATCCACGTTTTAGTCTATAACTACGCTTACACGACTGTCTGCCAACCGGACGTCGATATATCAACAGATCAATTCAAATCCTACGAACTCAAGCTATCGTGGCCGAGATTATTGCTAATTATTAATGTTTTCGTTTATGTACGACGTATAATTCGATTGATATTACGTTGTTCATGTTCCATTTTACAATTCCAAATGTACTTCTCAGACAACACGTGACGTCCAAAAGTCTTAAGTAGGTAATTTTAGTTGAAAAATAAGTGAAATAAAATATGAGACAATCTCGAAATTCGAGCCAAAAATCATTGCATTCTACTGTACGAAAATGGAATTACTAAATTTTGACGTTATTTATTTTTATATGTTGAGTATATCTATATAGTGGAAATTGGCACGTAAATTTTTTTATAATTTTGTATAGACGATAATTTTGTTATTGTCTAATATATTCAACGAATGAAGAATTTTATATTGGATTAGGAGTTGTCACCGAACCTCCTTAAAGAAGTTTAATGCGACATGACATGCGATGAATGAGATTGTGCTTTGAGAATTTTAAAAGTGACTTTAGGATTTGTATGCTGTCTGGGTTTGTTCACTGATAATTCAAGTTTATTACTGAAATTTATGTAAATTGGAATTAATTAATTACAATTCCATTAAACTCCTAAGTATTTTTTATGTAATTAATGTGTTTAAGTTTCCAAACGTTAAATTAATGATTCTTTTGCACAAACATTTTTGTTTGCAAAATATCGATTTTTTTAAAAAGTCCATATACTTTCTTTTGAATAATATAATTTTTCTCATTAATGATTCGAATCGGTTCGAAAAAAAAACAATATCAGTGGGATTTTGATAACTCGAACTTCTATAAGTCAAAATATCTGCAAGACTAGTTTTCGAATTTTCTAATGCTTCACCTTTATAACTTGAAAACTCAAATAGGCGAAACCTACGATAACTCTAAGCATATTTCGTTTCTCTTGAGATTCGAGTTATCGTTGTTTCACTGTACTTTGCTACTGATTCACCATCATAACTCGCATGATACTTTTATGCTTAATAATTGACAAATTAAAATGTAAGTTACATGTAATTTTTGACGCGAAAGATGCTAATGCAAAAATTTGGCATACATCTGTATCTTTTATTTCACAATTATTCCTTACGAATGAGCAATTTCAGTAATTGCAGAACTTGCACAAATATGCGTGCACTCGATTTCGATAAATATAATACATTAGTTTCATATAATTTACAATTTTCGCGATTGGAAATTCTGAATCGCCTTTTAAAATTCCCAGTCACTATAAGACACAAATAAGATAAACAAGATTAATTTAATTCTAACAAAAGATTCTAACAAAATTAATTTGCAGTTGTTCAATGCAGTACAAATGTCGACAAATGATTATCCCAACAATACAGTAATCAAAGTAGTTGACCTGAATAATACTGCGACGAATCCTGCAAACATTTCAAGGACACCTGACTATACATTTTATCTACATTTCTTATTTAATACTTACAGTAAGTTCATCTGTAGATATAAGTGCTCAGAACTAATATTTGAATGAAACTAATATAGTACCGTCCTCTTTTTCTTCTAGATTCAATCCATTCCCCTGGTCCATATCCTCAAATAAATAATATAAGCTTCGAATATCCATCCTTTCCACTCTTAACGCAGTATGAGCATATAACAGACGATATCTATTGTACAGAGGATAATGATATTTTTAAAGAATGCATAGGTGATTATTGCACCTGTCCATACCTCTATCCGGTATCAAAAAACAGTTTGGTAGAAGTAGTTTTGGTGGACCTTAGTAAGTAGCTTAATAAGATATTTAATAATAATGAAAACTATTATGCTCCGTTGTACTTACTATGTTATTGAATACTTTTTAGGTTTGAATAGAGACCAGGATCATCCAATGCATTTGCATGGGTACGAGTTTTATGTTGTAGCAATGGAATCCGTAGGTGTTAATATATCGCTTGACGAAATTAAAAGGCTCAATGAGGCGGGATTGCTTGATAAGAAATTATATGGTGCTCCAGTAAAAGACAATATAGGTGTGCCATCCAAAGGGTATACCATCATACGTTTCGTAGCGAGTAATCCTGGATACTGGTTCTTCCATTGTCACGTGACAAATCATGCGGAAATGGGTATGGGGGTAGTTTTTAAAGTTGGCGAACACGAAGAAATGATACAACCACCAAAGACTTTCCCACGCTGTGGTAATTGGAAACTTACTCCAAGTTCATCAAATGGAGACAGATCGTTATTCAAATTTTTCAGATATACTGTTGTAATTGTACTTTTATTAGTATTTTCGTGGTTTGATTGATAATATAAATATTGATCGATAATATTAATAGTTATTCACAACGCTCATATGGTCGAATTTTCGAAATGAATGTCTCTGTACAACACACTGTATCATAGGTATACTATAATCAGAATTATCGTTTAGCTATATAACAGAGATTTTCATAAAAGAAATATAACTCTTACTATGTACTATTATTTTTGGCACCCTTAAAACGTACACATGGGTCAATTATGCCCGACGCGTTTTTCAATGACGTATTTAACAATTTGCAAAAACTCATACCTTTTTCGATACCTGTAAATAAAGACTAAAATATTAGATTTAAAAAATATTACCTCCAATCTTTAGTCTTCGACGAGTCGATACTGTTTGAAATTGTACAGATAAAAATGACCAATCAGTACAAAATAAGGGTTAAATTTGATTCACGCCTTCCGGTGCCTTATGCTTCCCGGTTCGTTCCGTATCCTCCGCCTGCATCAGTACGAAATGTTGACACAAGTTAATATAATTCATTACGAATTCCGTTCAGACGCTACCCTATCTAGAAACTGAAATATATATTGGAATGAGCAGTCATTAGAGTCATTGGGTGCGAGTCGAAGTGAAGCGTCTACGCTGTGCAAAATAAGACAGTATTATAAAGTCAGATAGTCCGTCTTTGTCACTACTTATCTCATTAAATTTGGTTTCCTTTAGCTCGCATTCAGTGATGGCTTCATTCCAGTATATATTTTAATTCACTGGACTTTACAGTTCAGTCTGTTCAGTGAAAATATCGTCACAGTTTAATGTCCTCTAAGACAGGATACCTACAGTACAGCTTTGGGACAGAAGCAGACAGAAGAAACTGAAATATAAAGACCACTGATACTGAGCAGTGATAAGGACAGTCTTACTTAGATGTATGAAATAATTTCATATTACGGTCGGTATACATATTTAATACATCGATGCGGCACTGAAATGTGTGAATCGGCCTTTAAGGTTGTTCTATAAACTTATATGTAGTGCTGTCCTGTCGTAATTCGCCATTGTATGTAAGTAGTCGCAAACAATGCAATATTAAGCAAATCACATGTTTTCTAAAAATCACAAAACTTATGCTGAAGTAAAAAAAATATATTTCAGTGCAAAACCATGGATGTACATACTTTCTAACAAGAATCATATGCAAAGCCACGTGTGACTCATTTAGGGACTATTGTGCTTGATCTGTCACAAAAAAATATTGTACACATGGACTGACCATAAAACAACATTTAAAGTCATGCAGTAGCTCTCAATGACGCCATTAAAAAATGAGTAACTTGTCAAGTTTAACGATATGTTAACAATTAGTACATTTTGCAAGTTGAACGTGTATCTTAATTAAAAAAGAAGGAGAAGAATGCGAGGAATAAATGCGGTTTTTAACCCACATCCGCCTACGATAAATCAACACAGCATGATGTCCGCAAAAGGACAGAGTGGAATTTCTGAGATCTCATTGGCCGCCATAGACCGTAAGAGAAGTAGAGGAGGCCAAAAATTCGTTTTGACGAACGACGTGGGCGTGTGCATAAAAATCTTATTTTCCAAAGATGAGAATCTCGTAGGTGCTAGAGGCCGGGATAATACGTGAAAAAAGGTAATGAAATACGATACAGTTATGATATATTAAGTCTGTTTACTTTGTTACCGTACTCATGAATAAACGACTCACAGTAGTCATACAACAGTGATGGGGTGGGACATACTAAACACTCCTGTTAGTCAGTCATTGTTCATTTTCTGTTCTAATTGCAGAATCTGCAAGCGGACTCTCTAAAGTGCGAGTGCTACAAATGACCGATTGACCAGTCCCACCCCAATTTAGGATAAATTCAACTTTCAAGAAAATATGCCAGGGTAAGAGAAGCAATCTATTTTTGGCATTGACTTCATCGTGTAATGTCTAATATTTCACGATTGCTTCCTTAGAACTAATTGAACTTTTTGATAATATTCAATGCAATTTTTATGGTTCATTTCGTAGAACGAATTTATTCCAAACATGCATCTTTAACAAAATATAATGCTGCTCATAAGCTATACATATTATGGTGTCATAGGTAAATTATGACCTTACTCACTGAAAAATTTTTCTCTGTTGACCCTTCAACCCCTAATACCTTTCATGGCTATTGTGATAAAAATGTATTTCATGTTTTAATAAGTAAATACATCTGCAGTAATTTAATATATTATGCTTTCGTCGTTCACTTACTAAACTTGCCTACATGCTGTTTCCATCAAATAATTGATCTCTTGTACTAGTCAACTGTATGGCAGAGAGTCAAATTTTAAATACTAGTTGCTTGTATGATATGGCTCTAGCTTCAGAAATATATTCTCTTATCTACCTGAAAAGTTATCTGGTTTAATGTGTCCCCACCAGTAGATAACATATCAATCCATGCGTTTACCACTCTGTAGTGTCATAGAATAAAAATGTGAAAAATACAAGCTACTACAGAAAGTCATAGTGTTATATAACGTTAAATTTATTGAAAGTATTGTGACAGTTCTGTGCTTATATATTCCTAAGAATTTTGTAAATAATGGTTGAAAATGGATATGTTGCTCGATTTCCCACATCTATATCACTGCTATCTTTGGAACATAGCGAGTTATATCACAGAAGAAAGGCAAATTCGAAGGAAAATTTTATTCAAGAATATCATATAAGTCATTCGACTAGTGTTCAGAATATTACAGTGGTTGATTATGAGGAATTGGCTGAATGGAATAACTATTGTAATCCACCGCCACTTCCACCTCGAAATTTTGAAAATGTTTACAATCCAAAAAATCCTGATGATGATCAACGTTATAAAAAGACTGGGTATAACATATAGAATTAGAAAAGAGTTTCATTCGATCCCAACTGGCTGCTGCTTTTTAAGAATTACTTGTATACATATTCTTTGTATGATTACATTTAAATGAGATTTATTTTGTTTTCAGAATCACAGGAATGTCACTGGACCATATGTTCTGCTCTCGCTGTCGCGAGGGTTTTGAATCTCATGAAAAAATTGTAAATTCTCACGGAGAGCTATGGCATCCACAATGCTTTGTGTAAGAAGTTACTTTGTTAATTATTCAATTCCTCTCTTCCCCATGGTTTTCAACTTGAAATTCCCCTCATAGGTGTGCACAATGTTTTCGACCATTTCCTGAGGGCATCTTTTATGAGTTTGAAGGACGTAAATATTGTGAGCATGATTTCCACGTTTTATTTGCTCCATGTTGTGGAAAATGTGGTAAGAGGTCTTCACAGACTAGCTTCCAGTCGATGTAAAATTTGGTTACCTTATAAATCAAATTTTAGGAGAATTTGTGATTGGTCGTGTGATCAAGGCAATGAATGCTAACTGGCATCCAGGATGTTTCTGTTGCGAGGAGTGCAATGGAGAATTGGCCGATGCAGGATTTATTAAATGCCAGGGTCGAGCCCTTTGTCACATTTGCAATGCCCGGGTAAAAGCTGGAGCACTGGGCAAGCATATTTGCCACCAATGCCAGTAAGTATCGATTGAATACTAAAACCAGAATATTTAATAATTTTAATATTCTAATTACAGTGGTGTCATCGATGACAAGCCACTGCGTTTCCGTGGTGAAGTTTATCATCCATACCATTTTAATTGTACAGCCTGTGGCATAGAACTGAATTCTGACGCTAGGGAAGTTCGATCCAGACCTGGTTACGCAGCCAATGAAATGGTATATCCAAATATATATGAAACATCAACGGACTTATTAGAATCACAATGATTATAATTCTTCTAACTGTCGTCAATATGTAGAATGAATTATACTGCCTGAGATGTCATGATAAGATGGGAATACCAATTTGTGGAGCATGTCGTAGACCAATTGAAGAACGCGTCGTGACAGCTTTGGGAAAGCATTGGCATGTCGAGCACTTCGTATGCGCAAAGTGCGAAAAACCATTCCTGGGGCATCGTCACTACGAGAAAAAAGGCTTAGCCTTCTGCGAAACTCACTACCATCAGTTATTCGGCAATCTCTGTTTTGTGTGCAATCAAGTTATCGCTGGTGATGGTATGGATTTTGAATGTTTTACGTTTATTCAATCGTGTTATTGTTTTCTTGTAACACTGCATTCTTCTTTTTTTTGCAGTATTCACTGCACTGAACAAGGCCTGGTGCGTCCATCACTTTGCTTGTGCATTTTGTGACCAAAAGATGAATCAAAAAACAAAATTCTTCGAGTTCGACCTTAGGCCTGCCTGTAAGAAGTGCTACGAAAAATTCCCTCAGGAACTGAAGAAAAGGATGCGTCGTATGTACGACCTCAATCCTAAGAAAATTCCAGCTTAAACGGAACACGGAAAATATTTTTTATGGAGTTTGAAAAAAAATCTCGAATCACATTATTGCTTTGTGCCACTCGTACAAAAATATTATCCAAGTGTGGCCGTTAGATATGTAATGTTATTGTAACCAAAGTAATCATCTATTTTATCTAATAGTATATGGGTCTCTTGCCAAAAAATTATCCAGAATCGTAAACTGACAGAATCGACAACTACCCGAACGCCCCTTGTGTGTTGCTTACAGTGGCAGAATAGGCCATCAGGTATAGTCTCATAGCTAGACGTAGGTATCCGCTGTATCGACAGCTGCTGTGAGCAATAGGAGCACAAGCAGCGGTCGGACAGTTGCCATTTCTAGCAAATGTTAGCAACGCATAGTATATTACTATTTTTAATAAGTAATTTTTATTCTCGTTACTACGATTAAAGATTTTCACTTGCGCAAGTCTTCGTGCCTTATACGTAAATATATTAATGTCATATTGCGAAAGATTTACAATGTTTAAATTAGTAGAATGCGATAAGCACCCTTTAAAACTGGTGTATTTATGTGGATAATAATGTAAATCTATTAACCTACTGATATCGAAATAAAAGTAACCTTTGAAAAATTGACAGGAAGGCGTGTTCTCTTATTTTAAATTTCTCGCATTCTACTATGCGTTGAAGATAAGCGTGACATGGGAGGTATATCACTGTTGGGAGATAAAGTCTTTTATACAAGACGAGACGTTACTATCACCATGAACTCAGCTCTTAGCCATATGCAAGTAGAGTCGTATCAGTTGCTATGTTTGGTCCAAAAGAGATCATTGTCGGTTTTTACTTTCATCGTCAGTTATGGTGCAGTGCTTAGAATATAGTATCACAAAACATATCTCAAATACGTACAGCTATCGTTATCTTTTATCTGATACGAAAGTAATATCAGGAGTGGGATATGTCAGGAGTGGCTGATAAGCTATTAGTGAAGCGAAATGATACCTGTAACGTATCACTTAATGGCTATGCCAGTTTGTTATAAATTCTTTAATCTAGCATTCGTAAAGCAGAGAAACTTTTGACAAAATTGGTAAGACGCAAGAATTAATGTTTAAAGAAAGCCCTTCTCTCGTTGAAAGAACTCTTGTTGAACGTAACAAATAACAGTAGTCTATACGTGATAAACGAACAACTTGCAATACGGTCAATTTATATACTCCTTTCATACGCAGCGTAAATGTGTATTACAAATAATTTTCTTACGATTCGAAGGTCAAATGTTAATTGCATTAAATAATAATGAAGTGAAATCGATGGGCGTATCCATGTATTTTTAAATCCAGTGATTAAATGCAACCTACAAGAAAAAACATAAACGCACATAATCCATGGACTTGTAGTGATTCATCGCTGGGTGATACACGTAATTAAAGAGATCTCCCTTATATGTCCAGTTTCTGTCTTATCAGCTGGAATGCAGAAATAGTCTTGACCATATCCATACACTTTTTTATTATCCTAGATACAATCAGCCGTGAGAGCAGATACTGTAGTTTATAAAACCAAGTTATGCGTTTTCAAAAGTTCAGATTTATCCAACAAACAGTTCCTTCTTTCTTTTTTTATATTACGTCTGTAGGATAGATAGTGACGGTATTTCAAGTGATACTTAACATTTTATTAGAATCTCTTACAGTGGATAGCTCTATGAATAGTGCCTGAGAAAACTGCTTCTTTAGACTGGTTTAAATATTATTATTTTCAGACTGACGCTAAATCCGGCAGGCATTTTAAAACCAAATAGAAATGATAATGAGCTAATGCAATCAGTGTATAATTCAAAGTGTGCATTAACGGTGTAAAGAAAGTTGCGACATATATGCTGCCAAAGAATTTCATAAAGAATGTCTTCTTCACCGGAGCACAGTTACAATCGTTTCGACGGAACGGATAGCGTAGCAACCAGGTAAATTTCTAATGATATAATAAACGAGTCGACCAGCTGCGAATTCTTATCAAATACACCACGCGCATCCCATTACTTTCGTGTCAAATATTTCTTAGATTACAGTCACGTGGTTTAACGATACTTATAAATGCATTCTGTATAATTTAAAGACTTGAACTTCACAGTGTTGACAATACCAGTATCAACAGACCATTTCCACGCAATGTTTATGAGACAAAGCGCAGTTCTACCTACGTGCCGCACAATCGTCTTTCGCGATACGCCACGGCCTTTACGAATTTGATACCCGTTAGATTCAAAAGGTATTGCAAAATACTAATAATATATTTTCATTTTTATCGATACATTTAAAAAATCTCATTCACAAAGATCTCGACTATTAACAGCGTACCAGGATCTGGATTGCCTCTAGACAAAATTGGATTATTCTCAAGTGTATCATTCAGCTGGCTGAACGAATACTTATCTGCCGGTTGTAAGAATGGGATGACAGAGAAGCCACTTCCCACGATTGCTCCTCAAGATTCCTGCACGGTTAATGGACCGCGGTAAATTTCTTGTACTACAGTTAAAATCAATGAAACATTTATATTTTGCTAATAAAAATTTCTAGATTGGAAGGTCTGTGGCATGCTCATGTTGTCGAGCGTGGCCAGGCTGGTGCTTCAGTTCCCCGAATAGCGTGGAAGTTTGTGAGAACTAGAGTTCTTGTGGCATCATTCATTTATTTACTAGGCATGCTAATGTCCCTGATGAGCCCAGTAAGACACTCTTTTATCAAATTAACCAAGTGGCAATACATGGAATTTTTACTCTGCTTTCTGATTCACTTTCAGATATTTATTCTAAGAAAAATCATATTGTCTATAGAAGAGAGAAATATTATGAGCAACAATACTATGATTAACATGACGAGACCGTCAGAAAATACTACTGCCATTGGCATTGGAAATAATACGTCAACTACCGTGAATCTAGTCAGTTCAAAAGCTTCTCTAATCACTACGACTCTCACGCCGTTAGTCAGTAAACTCGGAAATATAAGTCTGAATGATGAAGCTAAAAGTTGGTTTGGAAAAGACAATGTTAAGAGATTGCCCGAGACTATTACACACATAATAATGGTAGACGAAGTTATTGTTTTTAGTCATGTTGGAATACTCATTTTTGCCGAAGTCGTCTCTTACTTTCTGATTGCATGGAGCGCTTCAATGAATCTTAGGTACGTTTAAAACTAGATAAACCAATGAAGATTATTGTTAGTTTGTCCTCAAGCAATTCCTCTTTGTCCATCCCTTTAGAACTGCGAGTCGCTTGCGATCAGCTTGCCTGGCATTAATGTATAAAAAGTTAATACGATCTTCAATGAGATTTCATGCCTCTGCACATCAGGTAACTGAAGTTAAAAAAATGCTGAAGAAAAAAATTCCACTGATTGCAACTCTTTTTTTTCTTTCAGACAATCACTTACTTCGTTCCCGATGGCGAAACTCTGTACGAGTTAATCACAAATGGACCAATGATAATAACAGGACCATTTCTCTTAATACTTACTTCCATACTTCTGTGGTTCCTCATTGGTCATTGGGGTCTGATAGGGATAGCTGCACTTATTGTATTATACTTATGTTTGGTGCGCTTTTTACCAATGAAATAAATAAATATAATACCAGTAGCAATAATTTCAAGAGCCATCGCTAAATTATACGTCAAATATATTACAGATCCTTACAGCTTATCTAACAAAGGTCTTTGCCACCAAAGCAATTGAGTACTCCTTAAAACGATTGTGTCTTATGGAGGAATTTCTCGGTAACATATATCTCGCAAAAATAACACTATGGGACGAGTACTTCAAGAGTAAAATAGAAGGTGACTATTTGGGCTAATAATAATAATCTCGACGGTTTAATAATGATTAAATTTTTTAAACGAATAAATTTCCAGACACAAGATGCGATGAACTCGCTGAAATTCGCCGCGGGGGTTTGAGCGAAGGATGGAGCTTATGCATGGTTCACTTAATTCCTATAATTACTGTTTGTACGACGACAATGGCCATTTTACTTACTCACAAACATATTGTCTCCGCCCACGTGAGTCGATCATGCGTCTAAACAGACCACGTGATTTTCTATGAAATCTAATGCACTTATTTATTTTAGTATATTCCAGTTCTTGTGTTGCTGCTGATCAACTTGAAGCATTGCATCCGGAATAGCTGGTTATCGATGAGCAGCATCTCCAGAGGGGTAACTTCTCTCCATAAGTTGAAGGTATGTCAGCTGCACTTCTTTCTTAATTCTGATCCATTCACGTAGTTAGTATTATTTTTAGATTATATTAACGTTAAAAGACACCGAACGCTATCCGGACAAACCTATAGACAGAAGTTTAGCCATCACCATAAATCATGGGAACTTCACTTGGGTAAAGGACAAGTCCCTTACCGAGAAGGCAATAAAACGCTCTTCTCAGTATGTTTGTTTTTTACTATTTACAATGATTATTGTATGTGAATAGTGACTATAAAAGATTCTCTTTCAGATTTTATGTGGAGAATCACGAAGGGATACCTGTCCGTTTTCAAGTACTGACCCCTACGGATACTCTTACCGATATTAACTTTTGTGCACCCAAGGTAATTAACAAATTTCTGATCTTTACAAACGAGAACGATTTCAATAACAGGATGGGCTTCGATTAAAGGGGAAATTAATTGGGATATGTGGACAACCGGGTAGTGGAAAAACTTCGTTATTACTGTCTCTAATGGGACATCTGCATCATATCAGCGGACACGTTGCAATGGATGGTTCTTGCGCCTACGTACCTGAGGTGCCATGGCTACTGGAAGGAACTTTGAAGGAAAATATATTATTCGGCGAGATCTTCAACTCAAATAGGTACAAATATTGGGTTGGCATGAAAGTAATGAGACACTCTAGAAAACTCGACACATGTCCTTTTTTAAATTAATTGTTTTTGACTATATTCTAGTATGTTGTAGAACATTCTAGATACTTCCGCTCTGGAGGTATATACAATAGAATGTGGTCAAAACCAATTAATTTAAAAAATGGGATGTGCAGAGTTTTCTAAAGTGTCTCATTACTTTCATGCCAACCCAAAACATTATTGCGCGCCTAATAAGCATTTCGAAAAATTAATTAACCAACCTTTTAGATATTACAGAGCGATACATTCTTGCTTGTTGAACAATGACATGAATTGCCTACCCGAATCTGACGATACCGATCTCGCTGTTGTGAAAATGAGACCGGCACAAAAGCAACGTATCGCCTTAGCCAGAGCTGTTTATGTGCATAGAGAAATAAATTTATTGGACAACCCCTTAGCTGATGTAGACATTAACGAGAGTAAAGATATATTTGAGAAATGCATAATGCATGCCATGGGTTCAAAAACAGTAATAATGGTTACGGACAAGATACAAGTAAATATTTTTATAAGGTTTTTTCGTGAGTTTGTGACTTTACCAAACGTATGCGACCCCATGATAGATACGTAAGCCTATTATTGTTTTATTGTAGTTTCTGAACAGATGTGACATCATTTATGTTATGAGAGAAGGGAGAATCGTGGAGCAAGGGACACATGAAGAATTACTTCAATGGAATAGCGAATACACGCAGCTGATTAATTTTTATATGAAAAAGTATCAGCGAAAGTATTACAGGTAATCGATGTTATTTTTTATGTTATTAACATAAATTTATACTAAAATATCATGTAACGAGATCTTCTGTTGGAGCCCTTGGTGAAAATATTGGATTTTTAGGGAAGGGGAACAGATCAGTACATCATCAACGCAGCTATTGATGGCTGCTGTACCAAGAGGAATTCTCACGAGTACTAGTACCAATGCATCACTGGATAGTGTTCTTGATGATATCGTATGTTAACATTACCCTTTAATAAATACTAATTATTCGATTATATTAAGGTTGAAAAAAAGAAATGGCTACAAGACTATAGCACTATAATCATCTCTATTTTCAACAGGACGACTCAGCTTCACTACAGCATGAGCATGACACGGATTTTCCAATAAAATATTGTAGAGAAAATGGAAAACCGCTTATCCAGTATGGCATATATGTAAAATATGCCAATGGCTATTGTTTAACTATTTTTATTTGCTTACTTGCAATCTTTTATACATTCTTGATAGCAGTTGCACCATTATGCTTCACCTACGTAGCACAGGTACAATTTACTCAAATTAAATAAATTGCTTGAGCAAACCATGTAATTTATATCGTTACTGAAAGGTAATCATAATTATATACAGAAAACCATCAAGGATAACATACACATCATTATAACTTTTGCTGTCATGCTTGGATCATGTCTTGTACTTGGATTAATTCTTATGGGAATATACAACAAGGTACATTTTTTGTTTGATTAGTCATTGGCAACGCAAAACTAATAACTGCTGTTCTTTCAGACCGTTTTTAATGTTGCAAAGAAGATGCATGACCGATGGATGGATACCATATGCAAAGCTCATATATCGCTGTTTACGACAACTCCAATGACAATTCTTTTAAATATCTATACTTTGTATTTACAGCAAGGTAGGTAGCATTGTTACTTAAAATAAGAAATTAATATGAAGTAATGGTTATAAAATTTTTTTTTGGAAATGGTTTCAGTTGACTCCGCATTGCCAAGATCCATTATAACTATTCTGATACACATAGGAATAAGTGCATTTAGTGCTTCGATACTTGGATTGATTTCACCCTGGCTTCTCATACCCATTGCTATTTTTGTACTGATTACTATTTTCTATAGTATATACGTCAGGTAAATTTCTGTCAATTTTCGAAAGCATAAAATTCTACAATTCTCAACTGTTGCACATTATTCTTTCAGAGGTGCAATTTTGACTTTGTACAAGGCAAAGGTGAGTTCCACAGTGCCCATGTTCAATCACTCAGTGAATACAATAAATGGACGTTCTGTCATTCAAGCGTATCATAAGGAGAGTGATTTTACTAAAAAGTATGTATTACTAGTGGAAATCAATATAACCAATAGTTTTTAATTTCCAATATTACTCGGGTTTTTTTTAACGTGACACACTCATAGATTCTACCGCTACTGCGACAACAATTCAGCGTTTGACTTCATGCTGTATTCTGTCAAGTTATGGATTGAGTACAGAATAAAAATGATATCAGGTAAACTAAAAAAAAATAATTATCATTAACTCGAATACTAAGGAATACTTTGATCTCTCAGGATTGACACTTGGCATGATTATTTTCATGTGTGCATCACTCACTGCAATACGTGATCGTTTCGAATTAATGGGACTGGCTTTTATTTGTACGCTTCAGTTTGCTATGAGCGTAATATATTTAACCGGAACAACTACTAGAGCTTATTTCAGTTTCATGGCTCTGAATGGTATAGACTACTACATAGAGGTACAATGGATAATGTAATTATAAACAAAGAATTAAATAAGTGTCTAATTTATATAAATTATTTACATTTTTACTTTAGAATATCATAAAAGAGCGACCTGGCACGGCAAGATTACCAACTAATTGGCCTCTCGAGAGCAATATCAAATTCGATAATGTACTGCTACCAAATGGATTAGATGCGGATGCAAACCAAGAGCCCATCAGCTTTACAATTGCATCAGGAGAAAAAGTTGGTAAGTATCATGACAGTTTAATATGATAGACCAGTACTGTCTCAATAAAATTTTTAATAAGTTACAAATCGTCAGGCATCATTACTACCCTCGATTGTGGAGAATCGTTAGTATCAGCGCTGTACAAATTCACAGATGTATCAACAGGTGAAATATATATAGGAAATACTAACATCGCAGATGTGCCTTTGGAGAAATTAAGGCAGTGTATCAGTTATATACCCAGTAACCCACATCTCTTCGATGGAAGTATAAGGTAATGAAAAATTGGCACTTTACAAAATTGTCGATAATGGCATTATTACAGTTACCTATATGTGTAACGAGTCATATTTCCAGGCATAATTTAGACCCAACTGGAAAGGTGACGGATAAAATACTCATGACAGTACTTCAGAGAGTATTTCTGTGGGAAAAGGTCTCGAAACTCTCAGACAAATTGGAAACCGATGCGCGTCACATATTCACAACCGGTGAAAAGAAATTAATATTTCTTGCAAGAGCCATTTTGAAGAAAACTAGCAAAGTACATTGACACAAATAAATATAACAACTGTTTGCATAACATAAATATAATTGAAATGATACTTGCAGATAATAATTATGGAGGAGTCGACCATAAATTTAGGACCTGATGAAGAGATCGTTGAAATAGTACTAAGAGACGTTTTTGGAGGATATACCATGATTGTGCTCTCTAACCAAAGAGTTCGGTACTGTGAAAGGACACTCATTCTTAATAATGGAAAGGTACATACAATTCTTATAGATAATAGATGAGTTACACTTAAATGAAGTCCTTAAATTGTGGTTTTAATTGTAGGTCAATGAAACTTTTAATAGAAAGTCATCCTTGTCGCAACATAGCATAGCGACATCTGAAATGTTTATGTCAGTGCCTGTTAGAAATGTGTTTGAAACAAGCTTCTAAGGCAGTTGGAAGCTAAAGAAGATAGTTTACTTATCCTTGTATATTTGGATGCTTTTGACAGTAGAGTAAACAGTAAACATCAAATGAATGGAAAAAAAAAGCGTAGACCTTGCAGTATCATTGGTTTGAATACGATAGACAGGACGCTACGAACAACCACGCTCCTTATAAAATTATCAGGAATTAGTTCGTTTATAGACCAGTTTTTTCTAGATATAAGTACTGATGAAAAAAGGTTATACCGTAGGTTTCCTTTGTACTTTTTGTTTTCTTAAATATATGCAACTGCATAATAATTTATTACATTGTTCGTATATTTAATAATCATCCACGACTATATATATATATAACGAGTTGCTCCTTAGCCGTCTATTTGTAAAAAGTTTTTCATTAATCAATTTACCCACACGCACACATGTGAATATACGCTATTAAAATGTTGTCTATATTATTTAAATAATGTTAGTTTTTTATTACATTGATTATTAACCTGTAACCTTTGACCAATCTGGTAGCTAGGGCTGGAATTTATGATTTTCGATATCACTTTGAATGCATAATAGAAAATAAAAAATAAAATGTCATTTAACATTTGCTCAATAGTTGTTCTACGTTTTAAGGCAGTATGTTTTACATTGGTACATTAAATATGGCCCAGATTCAAGTGGTAAAAAAATATTCGCTCATAAATTCTGACCATACCTTAGATTTGTTTCACTTCTCCACTGCAATGAGGGCAGCATGCTATGTTGGGAATATTGAGTCTTGATGGAAGTAACATTTGGCCACCAACAGCAACTGCAGCACCCATTACTGCACTGCAAGCGGCGTCTTGTCTCCCAGACATCAAAAGATTTGGACTCATGAGCAGCTGGAACCAAATTCAAATGTGCGATAACATAAATACAATCGACTAAAGGATTTAGGGTGGCTTTAAAATGTAACTGACCTGCTCTGCATTTCTTTCGGCAAGAGTTTTCATCTCCAGACCAGTGATATTAATTTCCTTGCGTAAATGAACTTTATCCATTCCACTGAGAAGTTGTACCTTGAGTATTTCAGCAAGTTGACAACAGCCTTCTGTTAGGCCGATGATATTTGTACTGGGCAATTCGTGACGTTTATTAGATACAGTTGCTACAGAGTCGAAATTTTCTCTTAGAATACTTAGTATCCTGTGAAACAAATATAATTTATTAAAGAATAGATAACTTATACAAAGTTATTCAGTTTAAGTATAAAAACTCAAATTTGCCTATTCTCAAGAGTTTCTCTGGTAGAATAAGCTTCTGTCGGTGGTCTAGAAATAGCTGGCAGATAAAAGTATACAACATACCTATAGGTTCTTAGAGATGTGTCCCTAATTTTACTACGTTCTTCTAGAAGACGTTTGATAGCTTCCTGAAGATCTGTCGTTCTTTGGCAGAGAGCAGCTTTCCATCTAGCAAGTTCTTCTACCATTAAACTGAAAAGTATTCAAGAAATTTTTCATCAATAAGGTAATAAGATTACCATTACTTTTCAACGAGCGATGCACAGTATTTTTATAGTAATAGACATCTATGAACGTTATAAAGACAACTCTCACCTACTAGCTAAAAATTTACTTCTCCACACCTCACACTGACCAGCTAACCATTCTGTTTGTTCCTGGTGAGTACTGAGATGGTGTGCAGAGTTTAAAAGTGCTCTGGCCAATTGCAATTTATCTTCCGTGAGTAAATGAACCTTAGTTTCAAGATCCTCTCCAACAGCTGCTACTAGCAAGTTTTTTAATTCCCCATTTACCTGAACGATAATTGCTTTAATTTGAAATTCTGTAGTGAATAATGTTGGCATAAAAACTATATTATACATACCTGGGCCTGAAATTTTAGTTGACTCTCCAATTGAGTATTCTCTTCCTTCAACTTTTGAATTTCAGTCTCATAAGCTTTTTTCTGTTGTATCCACTCATTGGAATACTTGTCATCTTGTTCTTCCTTTTCAACTTCTTTATTAAACTTTGCCCCTACTTCATCAGTTTTCAACATAGCCATTTGGGACACCATTACATTAATATCTAAATTATTCCTTGAAGACTTTCTTTGTTTTTTTTCATAGGGAACAATTGGATTAACAGCAGCCTTATAAGGTTCGTAGGGAATGAACTTTGGTTCCTTGGATTTAAGTGAACTAAGAATATGTTTTTCTTTCTTGACTTGCATTACGCACTTTGGTGTAATATTAACTATGGTTCCAGTAGGAGCAACTGGAGGCATAGAATTAGATTGCTTCAAATTCATAGGGTGATATATGAGTGTATCACCAAGACGAACTTTGGCTTGTTTAATTTCAACCTTGTTAGTCTCAACATTTTCCATACCATCTCCTTGGGTTCGTCCAGGACAACTCATCACTTGCGTATCTAAAGAAGATTAATAAGACATATAAAACAATAGACAACAGTCTAACTATAACCTTGTAAAAACAAGGAGCACGTAGAAATAAATAACGTACCTTTCGAATTAATACTTTTAGCACTGCTCTTTCTTGTATTTGAAAAAGTCGCTACACTTTCAGTACCATGAAGATCCATCAAGTAATCACCCATATTATCACTATGCGTATCGCAATTCATCAAATCTAATCTTCGTTCTTCTTGTCGGTCAGCTGTTCTCGAAACTCGTAGTAATCAGGGTACAGCAGCGTACAGGAAGTAATCGTGGTCAACCGTGAAACAAAACGAGTTACGCTGGAGCGCGTTCAATTTTTGTATGATTCTTGACACGCGCTAGTTAGCAGCTTTGCACTTTGAATAACTTAAACTTGTGTTGCGAATGGTTTGATTTTCGAAGATCCTACATGACGAGGTATGCTGATACGTGAGGATAACGAAAGCTTGAAAAAGAAACGAGTCAACACCGCAAGCCCAATTGGACTTGGTCGTAAGCATGTTTTGTGATGGCGTCGAAGCCGTGCTCAGCGAGTGTCGTGTTTTCAAAATACGAAGGGACCATCGACGCGCGATCAAATGAAGATGAAACGATCGAAAATTGATATAATCAATGCGACTGTGGAATCTTATTTGAAGCGGCGCCGGTATCAGGTAAATCGGCATCAAAGAATCCGTCGAAGATCAAAGCGCGGTATACACCGCCCTCCATCGTAGCACATAACCTTTGCTAATGTTTACTAATCGTACAGGACGGTGACGTATTTCGAAAATCTGAACGTACAGGTTGTCAGAGTAGCGAGGAAATGACACTGACTACAACTGTGGAGTGCAGTACGTCCCGTGACAACTCGATCGTCTTCAGTGCGATTATCAATGATGTTGCTGCCGCCGACCAAACGTATCAAAGGTTGTTCTCACTTGATTCTATTTGTTTGTCTTTGATTCGTCGCACTGATATCATGAATTTAATCAATTTTCGCTATTATTTTTACAGATTGAAAATGTGGATTAACAATATAGTCAATGATAAACTTAAACTGGAATTAAAGGGTCTCCTGTATCCAATATTTTGTCATCTTTATTTGGAGATGCTACATGGTGGCAATAGGCAGGCTGCTGTCCAGTTTTTGAAGACACACCAGAGTGATTTTGTGTCAGAGACTGAAAGAGACTTTTTGGAGGAACTTTCCAGTGTGTTCTCCATTCAGGATATTGAGCTAAGACCTTTGGTCAATGCATTTCGAACCAGAAAGTACAAAGTGGATAT
This sequence comes from Trachelus troglodyta, assembly GCA_030142635.1. Taxonomy (NCBI): domain Eukaryota; kingdom Metazoa; phylum Arthropoda; class Insecta; order Hymenoptera; family Cephidae; genus Trachelus; species Trachelus troglodyta. The sequence continues at coordinate 98,446 of JARQTJ010000357.1, forward strand.
GTCTGATGAGGCTCATATATGCCTTCAGAAGTTTTTAGCCAAGCATGGGCACGTTATATTAATGCAGGTGGGTAATAAGCATGGAAGATTTCGTTGTATATTTCATGATAATCTTACAGTCTTTTTATTTTGAACTAGGTAATAAATACACATGTTACTATTATCAAAAAGATTGCCGATATACATCCAATGGATGAGGAAACAAGTGGAGAATGGGTTCAAAGGAACGAAGTGGGAATTAATGGTCATGTCGAACAACCTTCTGGCACCGGTGTAGACCGTGAAATGCGGGAACTTCAGGAAGCTATTCGATTAATTCGAAGCAGCGAGCATCATCCACTCAGAGTTTACACAATTAACAATTCTTTTGAAAAGTAATAAATTCCATTGAGAGATATCAAAGATATAATATTCACATACTGGTTATAATTACACTTGACTTTTATGTACAGCGCTAGTAGTGCTGTAATTACACCTAATATGGATAGGTTAGCAGCAGCATTCTGCACGTCTGAAATTAGACTATGGGGCATAGGTGATAGAGTTCTCACTAGGCCAAGGTTTAAATTGCCCTCAGTTTCTCTTGCCTGTGATGTATTGTCAACCAGTAGACCTCCCGAAGACAATAATGATATGTAAGTTCTGGAATTAGTATTTTTCACTTTTATATATCTTTGACCAGATTGATTTTTTCATGTAAATTTATAATTCTCTGCGTGATTAAAGCGATGAAGCAGGAGCCATAGTTTTAAGGGGACACACGGACATTGTGCATGATTTGAGGTTTATACCCGAATCGGAAATCCTGGTTTCCGTATCTAGCGACAAAGATATGAGAGCATGGCGACTTAACGATTATTCTTGCGCAGCTGTTTACAAGTACGTAATTCAACAAGACACAATACGTTTTAATGTAAATGTTTTTTATGATCTGTATCTCCTTTTATCTATTGGATTTGGATCTTTCCAGTGGCCATAATTATCCGATATGGTGTATGGATACTAGTGTCTTTAACTTATATATAGCGACCGGATCTCATGATCGAACCGCAAAATTGTGGTCATTAGATAGAACATTTCCACTTAGGATTTTTGCCGGACATTTTCTCGATGTCAATGTAAGTGAAAAATTTAATCTCGATGTCCTATTCCTCAGTCCTTGATTAATTACAATGGATATACTTATCCGTTCCTAGAGTGTAAGATTTCATCCGAATGCTCGTTATTTGGCTACTGGTTCTGCCGACAAAACTGTAAGACTTTGGAGTAAGGACGATGGTAGTCTGGTGAGAGTGTACGTTGGAGCTCAATCGACAATTTACAGTTTGGCGTTTAGTCCAGATGGAAAATATCTCGCTGCAGCAGGTAAGACCAAAATCATCATATTGTAGCAGAATAAACTTGTTTCGATTTTCACTTCTCTTTTTTCATCATTGTACTGATCAGGTGACGATAAATGCGTATCTGTTTGGGATCTGGCGACTAATGCTCTCTTAACCGAATTGAAAGGCCATCAGGAAACCATTATGAATTTGGATTGGAGTTCCGATGGTCAGTATATTGCAAGTGCTAGTATGGATGGAATTGTTCGGCTTTGGTCCACTCAGGAGCACATCAACGTTGCCAACAGGTATATTATATAAAATAAATACAGCTTTAGATCTATAATGTTTTTCATTTCTTCTTTTATTTAACGTTTGGACGATTTTCAGCGGAAGCGCAAACTCTCAAACTGAGGTACACAGTCCTCAAGTATACTCGACCAATTGCTCAAGTATCCTATCACTGCGATACTACCGAAAGAATAATTCACTCGTCTGTATCGGCACGGCGTAAATTTATTTAATATTTATAATTAAACCTTTGGGAAAGAAACGTTCATCTTTTCTTTGAACGCATGTACGCGCCATAGTTTTTCTTTGTTTATTCAATTACTCATTTGCAACCTGTTACCGCCAGGGGCCAAGTTCTACTTTAAATCCATTAACAATATTACGCTAACATTCGATCCCTAGAAGTTTCAATTTCAAAAAGTTCAGCTCACTTTAAATCCAAACTACCATGCTGGCTGTGAAAAAAAAACTCGTATTTTCTATTTCGTCTCTTAGATAGGAAAGTATTAGTAATGCTCACGCATGTTCGAAATGGGAAATTATCGTTTCCCATCTTCGCGACTTTACGTACATTAGGTACATGTCACAAATGTTTGTTAATAATATGTCAGTTGAGATTTTTATATCGACCTAAAGAAAATGAAAATCATGCACACAAAAGTGATATGAGACGCAGTAATGATGTGCATATTCTTTTTTACACGGTGGATTTCAATCTTAGTTTTTTGTTCTCTGTGTTAAATGTTTTAATTAAATTAGAAAGACAAAAAAGTAGCACGAGGTCATTCAAGTATCTGGGTGTCTATGATATTCGTATACAAATTTGTCTCAAGCCGCATCCTTAAATGCTTTAGTTCCATCTGAAATGCCAGCAGTGGTACTGGTTTAGTATTATTATGGAAACCTTTTGAAGCATTACCAAAGTCGATATGAATGTATATCTGTAGTCTTACCAATCGATTGACAAAGGTACGAAGTTCAAGCAAACTTACAAAGTTCTAAATACTTTCGGACCTCTCGGACATTTCTTACATCGTGCGAGATTATTTACTGCAAAAAGGGATTGTGTCATACGAATTATTTATACGATATAAATTAATTCCCGTGTACTATAATGTTTTCACGATATATACTAGAAGCACTAATTTTAAAAATAATCTGATTATATGAATGAATGGTGTATGGCCGCTTAAAACGTGGACTAGTTAATCGAGATCGTTAATGACGTTATTGGTCATCAGCAGTTCTAGGATTTGCTGATCCGGTTGTGCTCATCATTAGTAAATTCGAGAACAGGCTACGTTAGAGAGTGTAACGACTGGATTAGCAAGTACCAGGTCTGATAATCGCCATTACTAAACAGCTATTGTTAAGGGAGAACAAAGAATTTATCTCTTCTAGGCAAACAGAATTCTACAAGTATTTTCATACGATTCTACTAACCAGTATATCCCGCGTCGAACAACGAATACACGCGTTGGCAACAATTAGACGAACATTATTTACTAAGTGTGTACATTGTTACCTTTCTCATTTAAGTATTTCAGATGTTAAGAAATACATATAATAAGCATTCAAGGGCATGCGTACGGCGCATCAGCCACAGATCAAGTAATAATTGTGAAAATTAGCGAGAGCGAGCGAAAGAGAGAGAGAGTAAGTGAAAGTCTTTAATCGACAATAGAACAAAAGAAAAGGATAAGAATGAAAGGATCGTTGCATAATTTTCACCAAATGCTATCTCTCGTACCGGACAGCTCTGTCACGATGCTTTACGCGTAAATCTTTTGTATCCAATAAAGACATAAAATAGTCTTTGGCAATGCGAAGATAGTCAGGCATTGCCGCCACTACCTCATGGCCTAAATAACATTTAAAAAATAGTAACGTTCTTCCAAACCAACATTTTTTCACAGCTTTCTTCACGATTCGGCAATACTCGCGAGAGCGGAAACATAAACCGAAAGCAATAGCAAATTAAAGGACGCTGCGTATTAAGTAAATACATTATTAACCTAAATTGATTAATTTCTGGCTATCCCAACTATTTGCTTACAGTTTTTTTTTTATAAAGATGTGTTTCCATGCTTGTAACACCAATTAGCCGTATACGTTACACCGTACGTTTTCATACCAAACTGTCACAAGATTTAACATGAAATAGACATACTCTCGAACCGTATTGGGATTCACTTCGCTATTGCACAAATGATTTGTGAACTTAATTTTTTTTAATTCCCGATAACAATCTGTATATATAATAGTTGATTCTTATAAAAGATATAACAATAATATAATGAGCACTGCAGACATTTGAGGAATTTGACACAAATAATGTTTTACCGTTAAAATATCAATTATTGTGTTACGTCGAGATTTATTCGTCGATAGTGACAAAACAATTAGACAAAAATTGGCGTATGTATAGTAATAATTCATATTCCTTTTCTCATCTTTTTTCACTCTACTAATGACTTAGATTAAAGATGTAACATACTCCGAAGGGTCACTTTTGTAATATGATATTTCGCAATGTAACGAAGATTTGGTAATATGTCATTGAGCCACGACGTGTTCCAAGAACAGCATAAGAGAAATTGTATAAAATTGAATAGCATGGCGATGAACTGGATATAAGGACTCGCGCATTGTCGAATATAGGTATACATGCATATGTATCATATACCATTTAAACGTGTTTCTTTTATTTATTTTTAATAAAAATTCAAACTGTAACGTTGTATATCAGTTTACAATCACAGTTCGTTATAATTTACATTAACGAGCCATGTATAATTATGTATATTCACGCACTGTACATAAAATACAATTCTCTTTTTTATACTGCGATCGACTTATTTATATAATTATAATCGCACAGATCGAATATCGATTACGCCATGTGCACTCGTCTTGTAATTTTTTTCTATTCGCGTGAGGAATTCGTCATACGTAACGTGCCGATGTTATTTATTATTACGTATGACTTACAAGGAACCTTGAATATCCTCAGAAAATACTATCTATAGCGGGAAAATGAAAAAAAAGAGATCAAAAATAGACGTCGATAACGTGAAAACGTCTATTATGAGACATTGTCTATATGATTAAATAAAAAGTTTAAGCGTGCGGTACAAAATATTTTTCAATGGATATATCTATATAATATTCTAATTTATAGTCGGTCAAAGAGTTCAATAAACTTTTTTGACAATTCCTTTATGAAATGACACGTAGCTCTGCATAAAATCACGAAAACATATGCTAAAGTAGAAAAATAAAACCAATTTCAGTACAAAACCATGCATAGGCATACTTTGCAACAAAAATTATATGCAGAGCCACGTGTGCCTTGGTAGACTTTATTGCTTTCGAACTGTCAAACAAACACATGGAACTCGTGGACCGACTATACATCAAACGAAAAGCCAAGATGCTTGAAAAGTTTTAGGAGATTGAATTTGATGAAACCCCTATGGCTTGACGTATACATGATTGTTGGAAAAAATCGTGGACAGATATGCGAGTTATTTGAATAGGAAATGATGAGCTAAAGTTTATTTTTGGTTAATTAGAAGAAACTTGATTGCGGTACGTTAAGCTTTAAAATAATTTTCAATGCTCGCACCCGGATGTATGCACAGCAATAAACGTGCGAATGTCGACATGCATAGAATAACTGAGACATCAATTTTCTAAGGGAATACCATTTTATAATTAATTAAAGTACGTTAGGTTAAGATGAATTGGCTGAGTATTTCTTTTTACAATAAATTCATTTCGATGAAATTGGATATGGTCGCGAACAGGATTTAAAAAATAAACAAAAAATCTCACTACTTAAGCATGTATTTTTTCTATGTATTTTTCTGCATATAAATCGTCCTAATTCCATATTATTTTCCACGAAGAAAAACTACCCACTTCTTTTGAAACTTCGAGCAGCGAATGATCGAAGAGATTGATAATTATTTACCTAATACGTATAAAGACTAAAAATGATTCAAAATTCATTTCACGAATAAAATAAAGTATTTACCCTGGTGAAAGTTTCGGATAGTACAATTTCTATCTGCCGAAATCCATTTTATTCCGAAATATGTAACCAATCGTATCTGACTGAATTGACCTAATTCAAAATCGGTACTGAGAAACATTGACAGTTGCCCCGGGTGAGATTCGTATTTACTCAAATTAAGCGCAGAGATGAAAAAGATTTAACAGTTTATTTCGGATTGGTGTTGTATTCATTCGAATTGAACTTCGAGAGGAGACTCGGATTGAGAAGGATGAACCTCGGAATCATTCGGATTGGATGCATAAATTGAAATAGCTTTTCCGTATGTGCCACAGATTTATTCGGATTGAACTTGAAGTTGAGGCACAGATTGAAAAGTATTAAAAACCTGCTTCAGTTTCGCTCGAATGATCTCGGATTGGGACGGACAAAGATTTCGGAATGGTTCGCAAAACTTCGGATCAGTCCGGATTGAATTCCTATCCGAAACTTTTACTAGGGTATGTAAAGATAGTCAGGGATCACGAAATCGGATTTACACTCACTTAGGGGACTCTGATATTATAAACTATTATATAGGATGGCCCCCAAAGATACGAACAAAACATACTAAATAAAATAAATGAAGTTGGACTGAAGTTTCAAATATTTTTGAAAAACCGGATAATTGAAGCATGACAATTGTAATTATGGTATTCCGAGCGTAGAATGATAATCTTTAAAAGTTCTTAATTTTTTGCTATACTACATAAATGTCATCATGTAGTACCGTGTTAAAAAATCTTAGCCTCAATTAACGGACTTTTTAATGATTGTCACTTTAAAAAAAATGAAATATTAATGCAGAGTCGTAAAAAAAAAGTTCTCGTCCGTATTTCAATTGCAGATTTCACATATTATATCATCTCGAGATCTATAATATAAAATATGCAATAGACTCAGCGGATTTCAGTGATTAAGTATCGTGCTTTAAAAAGACGAGTCACCAAAAAATTGTTACAAGACAATATTATTGGAAGATGCGAGAATAAGTTCGATCTAATACTACAATCATGGCGGTTTCAATGGAGGTATAGCTGGCAACGCTGTACATCGTCAGCTGTGCTATCACCGTCATCGTCCATTTGATTTTTTGAAAAAAAAATAAATAAATTGGAAAATTATTTACAATTTACAAATTCTATAAAATGTATGCACCACAAAGTTTAATAAAAACCTTTCAAATCGTTTCACGGCATTACAACTTTATATGCTCGAGAATATTCGGGATCCCGCTTAAGCACGGACAAAAAACGCACATTCGCGCTCGGAATACCTTAAAAGACGTGTAATTTAAGTCTTCAAGCCCACCTTAACTTTACGTGGAAATAGCAAAAGAAACCTCAAAAAATATGTTTTCGAAAGTCCTAAATTTTTTACAATTATAAATATATACAGTACGTGCAATCATCGGTTCGTTTCAAATTGATCTGCGACAAAAAAGGTTGTTCCACTTTTTTTTTCAAATTTGGGTTCGCGAATTTAACCAATAAAGTATGTCGTCAAAGACGTCGATGTTTGGTATCAGTCAAGAATTAAAGTAATATCATCATCGACATATTAGTATCGTTCTAAATTTTTTTAATTTTCATAGTCCTTATATGGAGTTCCACAATTCTTCTTTTTCATTTTTCTTTTTTCTTTGGCAAAGTGCCAGCCGCTCTACATTTACTTAATTTATTATGACCATGCAATGTATCATTCTAAAAATAATTGGTAAGTATACATAAATTATAAAGTTAGATAATTGCCACGAGGTACACAGGTCATTAACTTTCGAATTAAAAGATTAAATATTTTAAAGAACGACGTTTTTCTTTCGTTGTCAACAGTCAATAAAACGAATATCAGGAAACAAACGCCGATACACATTGATTATGAATATGATAACGCATTTAAGAATTCAAGAAGAAAAAACGGATCATGCAAGGAATGAATCTGTTCCATATAATGACTGTCTTGAATACGTATTTTAAATTGATGAAAACACTTGTGATTACCAAACCTCGTTACTTCATACAATTATATTTTATACACGCCAATATACTTCTAAACTGCCTTCGACGTAATAACTTTGCAGGCAACAAATATTGGGATACAATACATAATCATCAATGGGTTGTTTGCATAAAAACATACAAAAGAGAATCAAAAAATTCTGTTCGCGGACGAAAACATCATCACGATTGGAAATATACAGACTGCATTGTCAATGCGGTCATAATTCTAGCCATACGATTATTTAGGACAAAATGCCAACAGCGAACAAACCAACGTGTATAAATTAGCTCCTCATTGTAAATGAACTGAATGATCCTACCGGTAAGTTATTTAAACTATCGTTTATATCGACCCTTTATTAATTGTAACGCCTTTGCCATTAGTGGAGCCTTTGTTTTCTTCACCACACCGGATGCTAAAAAAAAATAGTAATAATATTGATAAAGTGCACACGCAGTAGAAATGCCGATATATTTTTTAATATTTGTTTACAGTAAATTAATCTCATGATGATAGATACTATCGAGCAGATTTTTAATAAAAAGAGGTTCATCTTTCGTGTAATCAAGATCAAGCGTCTCCAGAGTCCTTATAGAGGTTACAGCACATCTCTCGTACCCATTGTGCTCAGTAGCTGTCAGACACAAGGTCCCACAAAGATCACCCTCTTTTTACTAGTATCTCCACGATGCAGATACTTACACGATGTTTTTGATCGTGGCATTGGCGGCGGGGGAACAGATATATTCGTGGCAGAGTTACTCCCCCCGCCAGTAATAAGTTTTTTCTTCAAATCCGACGTAGAACTTGGTGTCGCTGTCGCTGTTCCGTACTTGGCTTGCTTTCTCAGTACGTGTCGCGGAGGTTTCACAACGTTATCCACATAGGCGAGTTTGGCAGACCTCACAGGAAGCGATTTATCTATCGATTGTTTTATATTTGCTGTGAGGGCCTTTAGTTTTGCTTCTCTCTCATCTAAGCAACGCTAGAAGAGCAATTATAGCGTTAGAAAATTATATAAAACGTTGTAAAAATAATACTATGTTACTGTCTCGCTATACCATGTACATCTCGCGCCAGGTTTCCATTTCTTCTCGCTGTTTACATCGAAACTCACGAGTACAATGAAACTGCCACAATGGATCCGTATCCTCAATCAAATAGGGATTATGATGTTCCAGCATGAATAGTTGGTCGGCAGTAGCCCGCTCTAAGACTGGTTTAATAATATCGTAGGGTACGCCGCCAGTAAATTCCAGTGCTGAAAGAGAAACAAACAAATGTAAACATACACGTTTAAACATAGAATAACCTTGTTAATTCGCTATATAATAAAGACTAATATTCACCTTCAATGTTTTCTATCAAAATTCTAATACACATTTCGTAGAGCGACGGTACGTTTGTATATGTTGACTTATTTCCAGAATAAACTTTTGTTCTAAAAATGTAATGTGGTTAAGAATCAAGAAAAGACATAAGTACTTGTGGCTGTTATTTTTTTAATTTACCTCTGATTCTTAGCGTATATCACTTGACTAAGTGCTCTGTCCTCCTCTTGTTTTCGGTGAACTGGATTTACGTAGGGCAGTGGCTTATAGTTCGGGTTAATTTCAGGTAAGGTAGAAGCTAAATCAACGCTAAGCGGTTCCAGCTTTACATTCGGTGCTAGTAATGAGGGTTGCTGTAATTTAAAGTACACACGTGTTTCATTTGATTTGCTTACACGTTTAATTATAACATATTAGTAGTTAGTTAAATGTCGAAAGAGTTTACATGTGGATCAACGACGCAAGGAGCCTCAGTCTTGATGTTTATAGAAGGTGTGTTGGTTACTGAGGATGATGTGCTTGGTTCGGTTTTAATGACTTTTGTTGGTGACAAGTTTGGGGAGTTATTGTTACGTTTTCGCGATGGTAGAGGCATGGTACACATTCCCAAAGCCTCTGCAAAACTCGCACCTGTCCGAGAAAATAGTTGTTTTATGAGAAGATCCGATATATATAGAATATAGAAGTTGAATAAGCTATTCTACTGCTGCGATACTCACCAGAATTGCAGTCAATCCCTTCGTCACCATTAATTTCCTGTTTCACTTTTTTTTTCTCCTTAGGTTCTTTGAAGTTGACCTTGACATCTTTTGGATCCTTACCGTGCTTCGACTCCTTCTTAGTTTTATGCTTTTCTTTATGCTTGTCTTCCTTGTCTTTCTCCTTATCTTTAATTTTATCCTTACTGCTAGAGGAACTAGGATGATTCTTTGACTTAGAAATTTCCTTGCTGGAACGATAACTATCGTCTTTTCGTTTCTCGCTCTTTCTGTGATCATCGAGTGTATTATTTTTCTTTTTGTCTTTGTCCTCGTCACGTTTTGACTTTTCGCTCAGGCTCGAGGACCTTGACTTGCTAGAACTATCCCTGCCCTTTTCCTTTGAGCTTTTTCTCTCACTCCTTTCTTCACTTTTTTCAGCAAGTTCTCTATTTTTTATTGGGGGAGATGGAGGCTCTTGTTTGATTTCTGCATTTGGCATTTCCTCCTCTTCGGAATTGGACTCGTCCGATAGAGATGGTAATATATCATTTCCATTATCTTCGACAGGCGACAAAGGAGTCTCGAGGTCTGCTATTTCGGTTTCTGATGCTTTCCTCTTTTTGCTACTTTCTCTTTCACTGGAGGAACTGTCCAATCTTCTTTTTCTGTGAACATCTTCTTCATTTTTCAAAGAAACACTGCTGTTTGATACTTTTACTACGTCCCTTCCTAACTCGTCCGATCTCGATCTATGCTTTTCGTTTTTTGAGTCCCTAGATTTTTTTGATTTTTTTTCACTTCTCGACTCATATTTATGTTCACGTTTTTCTTTATCAACCTTTGAATGCTTGTGCCTATCATTTCCACTACTGTTATGAGATTTATCCTTGGTTTTCGAACTATCCATTGACGAATTCTTTGAACTCTCTTTTGATGATTTGTTTCTATCCAATTTATTGGTATGCCTTTGTTTTGTTTCATGACTGCTGTGCCTGTAATGAAAATATTGTTTGTTATTAAATCACTGAGAAACTAAAAACAAGCACAATGATTCAGTGATATTAATTACCCCAATTCTTTCGCATCATCTGCATCTATCTTTGAAGAGCCTGAATTTTCATCATTGTCTTCTGGGGGATCTAGGGCACATCCCTCATCTTCATAATCACCATCACTTGATTCTTCATCTGCTACCATTGTTTTCCATTTAGCCACTAAAGCCTTGGCTGCCTCTCCCACATCCCCATCATACTTTCGCAATGCATTCACTGTACGACCCACACCAGTCTCTTGTAGATGTTGAACCGTTACAGGCAACGAATACAGCTTTGAGATGCAGTGCATCATCTGCCAATTTCAGTTAAGACAATATGTAAAATAAATTCCAGATTAGACAATATATAAAATCTTTATCGAGTGTTATTATAAATACTACACTTTGGGTTATACCAAAAATATCTTAATTACTAGTAGTTCATACTCGATAATAATTAAAATAACATGCCGTAATATAAATGTCTATATTGGATTAAAATTATAGTCAAACCAAAAGCTTGAAATAACAAACATTCAACTTCGTACACTAAATAATAAAGATCATGAACATCCAGAAAATTATTAATGGCTCACAGCATCAAACATTCATACCGTAACAGATGGCCAACAATATAATTATAAGAAACTAGTTCTCCAAAAAAGTTGCAGATTGTATCAAGAAATAAAAGTATGTTTCCTTTGAATAGCACAACTATTAAATATTAATATAGGGCTACAATCAGTGACACTGACAAGTTACATCATTTAGTCACTAAAGCAAGCCATAGGTTATGTCCATCCAGCATTTATGAGCGGATTTCTCTCTGTCAAAACTATACCAGTTTGGTACATTAATATTTTAAAAAATTGTCGAAGCATTTACACACCCTTTCTACGTTGTCCGAGCATTTCACAATATTTCGCTGATAATGCTGAATTTTATCCACAACGGACATGTTGCTAATGCCAGCTGTGAGACTACTGAAGTCAACAACAGAAGTAACCCTCTTCAGAGTGGGGACAGGCCTTTTGTCAATTAACGGAACTTTCTATAGATTTTCTTAGTCAAACGCTATATAAAATCAACACGTTAACAGTAAAACAGTCGTTCCAATTATTAGGGGTGGCTTGCGCACACCTGCTCATCTGGAAAGGGAAATCCTAACTCTCGTAGGAGGGATCCGGTTTGACCGGTAAATATACCCAGCTTGGTTATCGAGGTTCTAGCAAGGAGGAAGATTTTTGCAAAATATTTGTAATGCCTTCTCGCCAGCGGCACCTTTCTAATTTTTTAAGTAAGACCGCTTATGGTTAACGCATTTCACTATATTACTACTGTGCATATAGAGTACTACTCCAATTAATAATGGCAAATAAAATAACAAGTATTAATCGTAAGAGCACGTGTTACGAGTGCCAACTACTTATGGACATTTTTATTATTCCCAAAGCTCATATGGTAAGTAAACAATCATTTTGTCTACCTTAAATCATTTCACCTGAAGTGTACGTCAAATCAAAGTGTAGTGCAGTGTTAATTATAAATCCGATGAAAACAGATAATGCTAAAGCAACAGTTGAACTAATTTTCGTATTGGCATCAAAGATAAAATCCATAATTTTCGGTGATATTAAAAAAATATTGACACTATCTGTAGGTCGTTATCTATTAAAAACCGCATCCATATCTGAATATAGCTTTGTACACAAATCTCTAAATCAAATTTAACTTGCATTAATACATATCAAAAGACTCGGTCGTATCTCGCGCCAAATACAGGTTCAAACAGTAGCCGACTGAGACCCTTCAAAGCAGTTCAATGCATAATCTCCGTTTATCTTCCTTCCTTCCTTTCCTTATGGCTGTATCCCCAATGGGGGACATGTGCCAGTCTCCGTTTATCTTCGAAATACAAGTCCGTGATTGGCTAATAGCACAGTTAAACCGAGTTTATGCATTGAACCGCGTCGGAGAAAACGGGCGCGACTCTTTAGCCGAAGCAACTTACAGTATACGTATAATATAGACAAATAGGCAATGGAATACGGTGGCTAGACAGCTGAGGTTGTTTTATTCGATATATATCTTTATATCTGTTCTGAAACTAATATTTAATGAATATCGACACATCGGAACAATTTAGTAAACATATTCATACTAATTTTAAATATCTTGAATCGATTAATCACAGAGATATATGATGATATGTATGATATACTCGATATATAGTACGAAGGACATTACATTTCAACTTCAGTTCTGCCATTGTCTCCACACGTGCTTTTTCCTTCTTACACGATTGATGGCGCAAGCTGGTTTGTCTTTTGTTAGCTAGTTACTCGACTGACGCTTCCATGTTTCTTCAAACACTACAGTACTGACAGCGATAGAGTTTCGCATACAATGACAGGAATAAGGTATAAGGAATAATCTCTTGTGTGGTTAATACGATCAGTAAATTCACTATGATCTTTTGATGGGATATTAATATATAATATAATTGCTCCCTAACCCCCTGTTCTTTATATCTCATTTCTTTTATTGTCTTACGTTTACGTGACAGTCTTATGCCCGTTTTCTTCGACGCGGTTCAATGCATAAACCCGGTTTAACTGTGCTATTAGCCAATCAGGCACTTGTATTTTGAAGATAAACGGACTTTATGCATTGAAGAAAACGGACTTTAAACAGTTTAGTTAATACTGATCTAAAGAAATTGACGAATCATAAATATTCCTTACAAGTAGAAATGTCTATTATTTGTCTATTCCTTTAGATCAGTATTAACTAAACTGATTTAAGATCGTCGTGTAAACGTAGTCATAACATATGTTTCTACCGTGTAGGGTTGAAATAGAGTTAACCAATTAAAAACGAATTTGAATGGTTAACGCCCGTTTTCTTCAACGCGGTTCAATACATAATTTGCGTTTATCTTCGAAATACAAGTCCCTGATTGGCTAATAGCACAGTTAAACCGAGTTTATGCATTGAAACACGTCGAAGACAACGGGCGTAAGTGTATTTCAACCCAACATATTTCATGATTTCTTCAACTGTGATGAAACGGCTGGTAGCATGATGGCTGCTAGTACTTAGCTGCTGAATGCTGCCAATGCTGCTGAAGCGTCTATCATCACTGAGATGATAGTGATAAACAGAATTGTTTGTTTACAATCGCTACAAGTGTGCTAAGTAGGGTAAAAATACCCTTTACTATTGCTTTAAATATCAGTAATACTGTACGTAATGTACCAAAAAATAAGATTGTGCCGTACGTCAATAGTGTAATGTAATAATTCAAAGGAGGTTAATGTTGATGTTTTTGCTTTGCACGAAAACAAAATCTGTCAGCGTACATATTTTCATCGCTTTGTTGTATAATGTAAATAGTTTGTGATTTTATAAGGACTACGGACCAAATTAAGTATAACAAACTATTGTGAGCACTATGTTATTATGTATTTATCTTTATTAGAATTGCAGTTTAGGTTGTCAAAAGATATCGAGCCCTCACTAGCCTGTTCATAAAATTTTTTTATTTAATATCAAATTTTCTTCCCTTGTATAGTAGATCTACGAGTTCGGTGTGGTTTTTTGACAGATCGAAAACTATGAAATCCCTAGGCTGCAACACGTGC
>JARQTJ010000357.1:119733-130052 GCA_030142635.1 Trachelus troglodyta
ACCTATTATTAGTCCCAAAAAATTTCAAATTATTTAAATAATAACTTCTATTAAAAATAAATTCTTGAAAAAGGCATCTTTTTGCATCTAATTGTATTTCCCCCCTTAAGGTTGCTGGCCAATTCTTAGACATTTTACTATCTGGGCCAGTGTTAGCTGGCCGCTCTGATTCCCAAACTGTTAAAAATAGTGTTGAACACGCAGCTCCGCGTGACGATGAAAAATCGAGTTAAACGAATCCTCGCCTTTTTCATATAACCCACTGTCAAAGGTTCTATGCATAAATGCTTCAATGAGGTAGCAGTTAATGTGTAGCTAAATGCTTTAAATGTATAGAGAAATAGGTACCGAGCATTTGACTCGCTATATAGCGATAGTAAAATTTTAACTTTTTTTTGCCAAAGTACAATCATTAATCAATATAAATAATTTTCATTAAAAAATATGAATAAAGAAATTTTTGGAAATTTTCAATTTTAATTCAGTATATTATTTGGAGTATTCGGTCAGTATACGGAAAATAAAATTCAGTGAAGTCGAAAAGTCTTTGCAGAAGAGAATACAAATTTATAAATAACAAGAAACGAACGGCGTATAAATACGAGGCTAGACAATTCACCTAGGTATAACATATATATCCGATAACGGAAGAAGTATTGTTATTGAAAAACTTACATATGCAATTTACTTCTCATTATTCGTAAGATTCTCTCTATATTATCCAGACACCTATTAACATTTTAATATCTGCCAATAATATGTTTTTGACTCTCGTTGTACTTTTCACCGATGATCGAGCCTTTCCATTTCTTCGTCCACACTGGTCGAATCTGCACATCAGTAAAACATTCATCGCGTTAGTAAAATTGAGGTCGCTCGCTATATTATTATTTCCTTGCACCAAAACAGCAGAGTGCGCTAAGTACGGGAGACTGAAAATATCACCTTTTAATTTTAGTCGGTATTTCGAAAAGTTTAGTCACGTATAAATGTAAAACGATATCTCGACATCGTAATTTAAAAATTTATCTTCTTCGCGAAGCTAATTATTAGGTTATAATTATCACGCACGTGACCCTGCCTTTGTTTTACTAGTTGACACAAATTCTGTGCTTTGCTTCTTCTGGTTTGAAAATTACTATGTATTCTCAACTGTTCTGTTCCGCATTCCTCGTGCTTTTTACGGCTTCGTAAGTCTTCGGGGACATCAGCTCAATCTGGAAGTAGCATGACAATTATTTTATAATATATAAATTCAAAAGAATTTTTCAATCTTTCTACACTTTATTCGCGTAAACTTCGCCTGATACCGGTGTAAGAATTTAAGCCTTCCTCCTGCACGCAGTCAGGCTTTATTTTCCATTTTTACGTTTATTCTCGTTTTTTAATGGTGGCATCACTTATTAGTATACATGCTAATGTTAGAATTACGTCACTTATGAAGACTGTCACACGATTCTCTAATGTACGCTGATTAAGCAACCCGCGTTATCATTGGTTGTCACCCAAAACACATGATACAGTAAACACGCAATGACACACGACTGGTACATCTTGACTATGCGTGGAGTCTTTTGCTCTTGAAAAAAATACAATTACTCACCTTTAAAATAAATTCAATTCGATTTGTTCTTAATTCGATTAGAATTGCACGTTAAAATTAAATAATTGGTCGAATTACGTTATTCGTTTAATCGCTCTTACGAGAATTACGCAATAGTTAAAAATTTCAAAAAATCATGACCATCCTTTTCATTAATCGTAAACGAAATATCTCATTATGCCAGGGTGATAAATAATTACTACGCTCATAATCATCACAGTAGTAATAAAGACTCAGCCAAGAGCATATTTAGAAAATGGGTGTGAACATAGATAGCTGATATTCAGCATTATATAACCTTGAGGACTGAAAACTACTAGATTACAAACACATGCCGGTCGCTCTCGATAAACAAATCAATTAACGATGCTTTGTTAGAATACGAGATAAGACCGAGCAAGATCAATCTTTTTCTTTGTTTCTTATTACAATAAACTCATCTTCGACTTACATCAGCTGTCAAATAGAAATTGCATGCGCATGCCTGATGAAAAGTACTTGTGATAATATTGGTCCGGTCTATTATTTTGATTTATTACTTGGAACGGTCAAGTGTATAAAAATGAATGATAGATTAAAAATGGTCGAATTCTCAGTTTACTGCGTTGGTACTTAATGTAGAACATATGGCACAAGGTATGGACCAAGTACTCATAGGTATCCGATTAGTCTCCTTATTATAAATAGATAGGGGCTCGTCCGCAGGCGATTCTCTTTTTTTAGTCCCGTAAACAGGTCCCCGTACAAACTCGTGACATTGTGTTACGCATCGCTCTTATGTATCTTATGATGTAATACCATTTGCCAGCTGTTTGCCAGTTTGCACTATCACTAAGACGTCGATTTCTTTAGATGGGAGATAATCGTATACGGATTGATTACTCGAGTCTGTTTTTTTCAAGATTTGGGTTTGCAAATTTTTTTTCCTGCGTTGCCATTTTTTTTCACTTGGGTGTAAGGGATATCAGATAATGGTTACAGATGTAATTAACTATTGAGAAGTCACGATACCGAGCAGTCTACTGGGTTCGTCAAACTTGCCAACTATTTCATAGTATCTATAACTTATCTATTAATAGTATTTGTCCAATATTTAAAAATGGAATACAGCTGAGTTTTAAAGAGTAAATAATTTTACGAGATAGTGTAATAATAAAAAAAGATAATCTCAAACAAGTAATGCTGTTGTTGGGAAATAATAGCGATATAAACATAGAGAATTATTTAATTGTATAGCATCTTAGATGACAAGACGTTGAAAAATTGTTTTCTTTCGATATTCAAGTGCTTTATTTATTCCGACTATTAATCGCTATTGGTTTAATTAAAATTATCAATCATGTACATTAGACATTGCCGTAGTCCGATTAGACTTTTTAAGTGTATACTAATATCAGATTGAGTGTAATTTGGGTCTTAAGACTGTTTTATATATGTATAGGGACGCTTGTCGAGATAATGATAACTTCCCGGGGTATCCTTATCATGCATTAAAATGACAAGACTTATTAATTTTCAAATAGTTCATGAGATCTTTGGCGACTAATAAATTTATTTTCTAATTATTTAAAGATAAGACCAGCATGTTAAAATACAGAGTGCCAAATTTTTCAGAGGCGTGCGCTTTTCGGAACTACAGCCTAATTCAATGTTACATTTTTAATATCAAATCTCAAGTCATACTTCTGGTACTTGCAAAAACCTTGGACAAATGTTTGACGTATACGGGATATGTCAATATACTTAGAAAATATGAATTTTTCGAATTAGCGTAGTGTAACTAGACCATATGGCTGGCAGATGCGAAATTTAATTGAAAAAAATAATAATTAGAACCTACCAATTTGCACTCGTCGTGACTGTTCTATGGATAAACAGATTTACTTGACTCTGTACCTAGTCAATATGGTGGGCCTGAAGCAATAAACAGCGATAACTACTTTATTTAAACGTTTTACTGTTTATAAAATCTGTTTGCCATTAATTTTTTACTCTTAATATGCATATGAATTACTTAAAAAATAAAGGCTATTAAATAATATTGAAGACCGATTTTTTATTACTTCTAACTCTTTTCAATGTTTTTTTTTTCTTCATTAGGTATCCGTTTTTCAATGGATGTTTGCCGGGACGAGGTAAAAGCCCTGTCTGCTCTGATGACGTTCAAATGTGCCTGCGTGGATGTACCATTTGGTGGCGCTAAGGCTGGTATCAAGATCAACCCCAAGGCTTACTCCGAGCATGAGCTGGAAAAAATCACCAGAAGATTCACCTTGGAGTTGGCCAAGAAGGGATTCATTGGTAGAAGAAATAATATAAAACTTGCTTATATCTTTTATGAATAAATTCTATATTATATTATTATTACCAGGACCTGGTGTTGATGTACCTGCACCTGATATGGGCACTGGGGAACGTGAAATGTCCTGGATTGCTGACACTTATGCCAAGACAATTGGACACTTGGATATCAATTCCCATGCTTGCGTTACTGGTAAACCAATCAATCAGGGTGGAATTCATGGAAGAATCTCTGCAACTGGACGTGGTGTCTTCCATGGTCTTGAGAATTTCATTAACGAAGCTAATTATATGAGTATGATTGGTAAGTAATGGCAGTTGATGAAAATATTTTTAATTTGCTTTATTTAAATACTTGATTATGACTGATTAGGTACTACACCTGGATGGGGAGGCAAGACATTCATTGTCCAAGGTTTTGGTAATGTGGGTCTTCATTCTATGCGCTACTTGCATCGTGCTGGAGCAGTCTGCATTGGAGTAATCGAACACGACGGTTCTATTTTCAATCCTGAGGGCATTGACCCCAAGGTAGGCATCAAAGGAATAACTTCCAACAGTGCTAATTGTTTTTAATATTTTAGTAGCGTTCCGTACTGAGGAATACTTATATAGAACTATATCTGTACACAATTTGTGTTTTTATTTGTTACAGCAACTGGAAGATTATCGTATCGAAACTGGTAGCATTGTTGGCTTCCCTGGTGCGAAACCTTACGAAGGCGAGAACCTTATGTACGAACCCTGCGACATCTTCATTCCCGCTGCAATTGAAAAAGTTATTACAAAGGACAACGCTGGACGTATCCAAGCTAAGATCATCGCCGAAGCTGCTAACGGACCCACCACGCCCGCTGCTGACCAAATTCTCATTGAGAGGAACATCCTTGTTATTCCCGACTTGTATATTAACGCTGGTGGAGTAACCGTATCATTCTTCGAATGGTTGAAGAATCTGAACCACGTATCTTACGGTCGACTCACCTTCAAGTACGAAAGAGAATCCAACTATCATCTCCTCGGTAAGTCCTTTATTGTTCGTTTATATTCTGTAGATAGCAACGTAGTCCTTTTACTCTTTCACTCCTTGCCACAAAACCTCTCACTATTTTCCTCATTCTTCTTATCGCAGAATCCGTGCAGCAGTCGCTTGAACGAGGTTTGGACCTGTTACTGACCAATTTAGATCTCGACTTATCCAACATTGTTCAGTGATAATTTAAATCTTTCACTGCGGTTTATTAATCTGTTAACAGAATCGGTCCAGGAGTCTCTTGAACGCAGGTTTGGACGCGTTGGCGGTCGCATCCCTGTTACACCTTCAGAAGCCTTCCAGAAACGTATTTCTGGTGCTTCCGAAAAGGACATTGTCCATTCCGGTCTGGACTACACCATGGAGCGATCTGCCAGGGTCAGTAAACTTTATTGATTAGGTTTATAACAAGTTCTTGTGCTGAGAAAATCAAGTTATTTAAATCTCATATTTCCTCTCAGGCCATTATGAAGACTGCGATGAAATTCAATCTGGGTCTCGACCTGAGGACAGCTGCTTACGCGAACTCTATTGAGAAAATCTTCACCACTTACTCCGAGGCTGGTCTCGCTTTCTAAGAACACTAGTCATCCGATAAAACTACAAGTTAATACACTGGAAAACCAATGAGCTTGTTAAGCTATGCCTGATGATCAACGGTGTGGCTATTCAGTATTTCGATAATCTTTCTCCATCGGCAATTTTTATTATTGCCGATAAAAACTCCTCTACAGTGTTAAGAAACGATCAATACGTCTCAAAACGTTGACATCTCTTCTCCTTACTCATACTTCCTTTGCCTTTTCTGGGGAAGGTGACCACAAGATATTCGCGAGATACGCATAATGCACGACATTGTATTTAACGTCGGGAACAGTACGATCATACGTTTTCTCTAAAACTAATCATGTGAAAGATGCGATAAAGACGCAGGACGTTGAATATTTATATATTTCACTTTTTATCAAGAAATCATTGCTTTTAATGAAAAGGATCATGGGATCGTTAATGAAACACGGGTTTATCCATTTTAATTAATTTATATTCATTTGGCCTGGAGTACTCTGTACTTCTTCTATTTAGAGAAAAGGTATCCGACGTTATTTATTGGCGGGAGCCCATTTGTACTGATCCGTCAAGCGCTATGTATTATTGCAAAGCGTAATATTGTTACATGGCCGCAAACTTATGTTAATAAATCTACACTGACAACTTTAAAGCATTTTTTCTTTGCATCATCCTATAAGTGCCATTGAAATAGAATCAGCTGAACTACATTCCTTGAAACAAGGAAGAATCTCTAATGCAATTGCATTGCTGACATTTCTATCAATTCAATTACTATTTTTTTTTTTGTGTCGCGCATATATAATGCAGAGTTTCTATAAATTACGAGCTCCCAATATTTTAAGCAATTTAATTCGACGTAATCTTAAAACTACTTCATGTTTACGTTCTAGTCATCAAATGCCTGAACATTTGATAGGAATTGAGAAAATCGATAATCCGAATTTCTTCGAAATGGTCGAGTATCATTATCATCGTGCAGTTATGATAATGGAAAAATCTTTTTTGAAAGATTTACAAAAGTATCATGATTTATCTGAAGAAGGTCGAACACGTCGAGTCAAGGGGATTATTAAGGTCATGTCCGTTTGTCAGAACACGATTGAGGTTACGTTTCCTATCAGGAGGGACAATGGAGAATATGAAATAATTACAGGATATAGAGCGCATCACAATACGCACAGGTATTGCCGGTGCGAGATACATTTATAAGAATACTTATTCTCATTGCATGATCAACCAGGTTACCTTGCAAAGGTGGCATGAGATTCGGCCCCGACGTGACTAGAGACGAAGTTCGTGCACTGGCATCATTGATGACCTTTAAATGTGCTTGCTGTAACGTGCCTTTTGGTGGAGCCAAAGCTGGTGTTGTCATAGATCCTAGGAAATATTCTGCTCAAGAATTACAAAAGATTACTAGACGATTTACACTGGAACTTGTTAAAAAGAATATGATCGGTCCAGCGATTGATGTTCCAGCTCCTGATGTCAATACTGGTCCTAGAGAAATGTCCTGGATGGCCGACACTTACTCAAAAACTCTAGGTAGACCGGAACTTTCATAAAAAAGTAACTGATTACTTCAAATAAAGATTTTAGGATTGAACGATATAAATTCCCATGCTGTGGTCACTGGTAAACCCATAAATCAGGGTGGAGTTCAAGGCAGAAGTGAAGCAACGGGTCGCGGAATTTATCATGCTGTGGATAATTTTCTTTCTGAAGAAAAATGGATGTCGCATATTGGCCTTAGTACTGGATTTCCAAATAAGACTTTTATTATTCAGGTATGTGTAAGACCTGTTGAGTCAATAAGTACACAAGAAAGTCCTGTGAAGAAATTGCTTTTTTTTCTGAATCAGGGATTTGGCAACGTTGGTCGTTTTGCTGCGCTATACTTCACCAAAGCCGGAGCCAAATGTATAGGAGTGATAGAACGTGACGTCTCTTTGTACAATGAGAATGGCATAAATTCCGAAGTATTGAACTCAAAAAAAACTTTCAACACGACATATAGCAAAATATAAAATGTCCTTGTATTAATTTAGGCTCTGATAAACTACATCAACAAGAAGAAAACTGTGAAAGGGTTCGATGGTGCTGATGAATACAATGGCGAGAACTTGATGTATGAAAAATGTGACATTTTTGTGCCAGCTGCAGCGGAGAAGTTGGTCAAAGGAAACGATGCTAAGAAAATTCAAGCTAAAGTGACTGCAGTATCTAGCTATGGAAAAGAAAGTTATTTTAATGAAAATTACAACGTATCTGTGTCCCTTAGATCATAGCCGAAGGTGCGAACGGGCCTTGTACACCGGAAGCTGATAAAATTTTTCTCAAAAAAAACGTATTGGTCATTCCCGATTTATACATGAGTGGTGGCGGTGTAACAGTATCATATTTTGAATGGATCAAAAATATTAGTCATGTCTCCTTCGGCAGACTTCATTTCAAATACGAAAGAGAATCTAACTATCATCTACTGGGTATAGAGAATGTTTTTATTTGTTTTATAAAAAATCTTAAAGATTCAATTTTCATTAGATTCCGTTGAACAATCGCTAAAGGACAAAATCGATGGAGTTAAAATAAGACCTACTAACGCCTTCGAGAGAAGAATATCAGCAGCGACAGAAAGAGACATAGTTAATAGTAGTTTGGACAGTTCCATGGAAACCGCAGCTTACGTAATACTTTAGCACTAGCCACAGTCGAAAATCTAGCACCGCTGCGAGCCTATACAATCTGTATTCTGTTCTTTGGGTTTGCCAATTGCAGTTTCAACCAGTTTCAACCTATGATATCCTGCAGGCAGAACTTTGTTTAACAAGAGCGCGTAAACACATAGATAGACCTGATTATTCTTATGAATTAAAATCGATTTGCTGAGATTCATATAAACACAGGTTAACGTAAACTTAGAGATTCTCCTGAAATCACTAGTCAGGATCTTCAGGCTGAAAATGGGTCTAACGGCTCATTCAGACCAAAGACAACGAGCAGCGACCAATAGCCAAGATGCTTTGGGTCTGATTTAGGACGTCAATAGCTCGATGCTATTTGCATTGGTCTCATCATTCTTCTGCTCTTCGCTACCCGCTGCCTTTGGTCTGAATATACCCTAACATTTTTGAAAATTGGACTTTGAGATTCAAAATGAGATTTGTTAACACCGTTTTCAACCTAAACTCATTATTTTTGGAAATAACTGAAAACTGGAGGCTCAGACTGGTGTTAACTCACTCGAGTGTCGCTATCCCATAATCTTGTCTAGAATAAATAAATTCAAACCGGTGCTAACTTTTCGACTCGAGATCCAATATATATTATTGGACTTACATTGACTCTTTTATGTTTCAGCGGATTATGGAAACAGCTAATAAATATAATCTCTGCCTGGACATAAGACTAGCAGCATATTGCTATGCCGTGGAAAAAATTTTTCGAACGTACGAAGAAGCAGGACTAGCATTTTGAATTGCAAATAATAATATTGAGATCTAGAACATACTTCGACAATATCATCCGAAAATGTCTAGGTTCCTTATATGAAGGATGCATAAAATTAAAAAAAAAGATTATGCGAGCTTCGCAGATTATTATTCGCACTAGAAATTAACGTTGCATATAATTTCTTAAAAATTAATATTGGAATTGCAGAAAGATGTTGCTTATCTTATAAGATTTAAAGTTAAAATTCCATATTGATATCCCATAGCTCATTTCTATAGAAAGGATCCACCAGGGGCTTAACAGACAGAACATAACACAGTGGATCTATACATATTATACATGGAATCTATTAAGAGCCATTCATTTTCTTTATTCTCAGTACAATCAGTGATGATGTCATCTGCCTAATCCTGGTAATTATATTCCATATTTTCGTTCGTGCAAATTTCTACTCCGTGTTCGAGAAGTAGAAGATCCTACGATTGTTAAGAGGTTGTGTAGGTCTGTTATTATGGTCGTCCTTGTTACTCAGTCGAATGGTTCTGAATAATTCAATCTACAATTTAAGAAAAAAAAGCTTTAGAAGAGAAATTCTAATCAATTATTAACCTTGGAACTGTGCACGTCCTGGGCATATCCATTAGCGGTACCAAGGGAGACCGAGTGGACTGGTGTCAGTTAGACACATTCGTATCTATTAGACATATCCCGCTAAACATTTACCCAATTGAAAAAATTGCAATTAGACATTCCTCGGTAATTTATATAAGATCCAAATATATACTTACCAATTGGACAAAATTCGATTACTCATGAGGAGCAATTAAATGTGGTTTGTTCGAACCAAGCACTTGATCCAGATTTGAACCCTAACTTTTCACTGCTGAATCGGACATCTCGTCTCGACACTATAGCCCGTATTCAGAACTCGCTTTTGGTGCTAATAGCGCGCTTTTAAATTTTTTCTTAGTAAGTTTTAACTACAAGCGACTCTGTTAATGACTTTAAGAGCGAGTTGTGAATACGGGCTTATAGATTTAACTTGGTCAAAAAATCAGAAAACATATTTCTGTTGTAACCCACATTGGGCATTTAAGATTATGTTCAATGTACCAATTTAAACCTGATTCTAACAAACTAAAACTACTTGCTGCTAGTGTATACTTGGACTTTGTCCAATTAGGAAGTGTATATTCAGATCTTCTATAAATTACTGTGGAAATATATTCAGCTGGGATGACTATTTATCCGAGTTATGACTATTACCCGTATTCATAGTCCCTCCTTATTTCAAGTGTGAAGGAGGCCTTGATGAAGGCTTCCTTCAATCTCCAAGGCGTTCTTGTTTCATAGTCACAC
>JARQTJ010000357.1:130152-140666 GCA_030142635.1 Trachelus troglodyta
CTGTAAAGGAAGGTCTATGAAACGCGAAACGAGGAACAAGGGATCCTTATTCCTCAAGGAACGACTATGAATACGGCCATATACCTAATCGATGTAAATCCAAACGGGTTGTATGTTCAAATGAGATTGCAACATCTGAGAATGTCCAGTTGGAATTTTTTCAATCTCAGCTGCATTTTATTTCTAGTACCCAATAGGGATATGCCTAATATAACAGCATGTCAATTCGGAAAAGTTTAATAATGCCGATGAGGAATTCAGTAAATGTCTAACGGAATATTTCTAATAGATACAATTTGTAATCGAACGGTTGTCCAATCGATACCCACCCTACCGAGATATTCTCGAACTTTCCATGCTTCCTTTTTCCTTCTCATAAAAATAAAATTTTAAAGCTAATTAATTTCCTCGTTAAATAGTAACAAACGAATGCAATTAATTCAGTGAAAAATCTTAAAGTCATAGATTCGAAGAAAAATCGCGAAGGATTTCCAAAGGGCACTGGGGTATCGACGTAACCCATAATACAGCTCTAAGGTTAAAACAATAATTGAAATGATGGAAATGATCACGTACTAAGCGCTCAAAATGCCGTTAAACTATTGTCCATTTTTTATTTACCTTCAACTGTCTCGGATGGACAATAGTTTAACGGCATTTCGGGCGCTTAGTACGTTATCATTTCCATCATCTCAATTGTACATACCTGTTTACGAGTCAAACTCAATGGCTCCGAGGACAATATCCAAAGTACCGACTCCTGACATGGCGGCGTTGTCAATGATCCCAGATACGCAGTGTACTTGTCGTGAAATTCCAAGTGAAATCTTTCTAGAGGAAAGGGTTTGATATTAATGTGACTTCCAATTTCCGTTATTGACTTCAAACCGTCTCGAATGGAGTCCAAGGCATAATTTGATTCTTCGTTTAACTGCAATTCAACATGCATATATATACATTTCCGTTATATAAAGTATATGTATATAGCGTCAACTGCCCACTTATATGTCATAAGGAGTATGGAACAGTTACGTAAAAGTCATAATCGTAAAAAATGTGTTTACAAGTAATCGATGAGTAATCATGAAATGCTTGTTTCTTTATCTCTTAGGAATAAAAAGTGTATCTGGATAATTACCTCGTAGAAAAATGCAACCACGAGGAGGCCGTCGAAGTTTTCCCGCGCTTCTTCGAAAGACTGGTAACGATTATTGTGGTGCACTAGGTGCATTTCGATAGGAAAACTGAAATTTTGCTTTTATCACGACAAAGAATTATTGTTAGTTACTTCATTAATTCACTTACTCTTACCTATAATTATTGACCGTGTGCTCGCTTCCAACTTCGTCATGGTGTGCCCAATGAAAGTGCATGCTGTCAAAGACGTAGACAGAATCCCCAGCTGCGCCTCCAGTAATATACGGTGGATTGTGTTTCCATTGAACTTTGACCTCCACTGTCAAATAATAATTCTGAATGTTTGTTAATCGACAGGAAATGCAAATATCACCGTAACGTTACTCTGCTCAGGAATAAAATGCGTTTTTCTTAAGAAATCGAAAACAACGAAATCCTTAGGCAATGGCATTCTGTGTAATTCACTGAAATAGATAGTAAAATGCCCATCCATGCAAATCGTATGCAAGGCCACGTGTTACTTGATGAGGATTTCCTTGTTTTTGCATCTGTCAAAAAACATTTTATTCGCGGACGACTATGCAAAAACTTACCTGAATGGCCATTATTTTCGAGAGACATATTTAATGGTTGCTCGCGATATCTTTTCCAAGTCAACGGATTAGCTGTTTCTATAAGCGCCATGTTAGTGCTGAGGATATTTACCGGAGATTGTCTTTGGCCGTTGCAATTCGAATTATAGAATTTCCATTCTTCAGGATTTTTGTAAGAAAACGTGGGCAGCTTATCGATATGAGTTTTGTGATCTCTGGATTCCTCACTGTGAATGGCTGCACCTGTCGCCCGACGATATCGTAATTTAATATACTATTGTATATAAGCAATTTGGATTTTTAAAAAGTATTTTCAAAGTTACTTATACTAATAGTCAGTACTAAATATCTGACTTACCTCGCAGCCTTGGTGCAAAATGAAGTAAGATTATTGAATAGAAATTTAAGAGCTTCGACATGATGACTTTTTTTAGCGGCTGAAATTAATAAATCACTTGAAAAATGGCGAGTTTTCAATTACGTACGTTTCATAATTTGTGTAATTATGCAACAAATTTCTTAATTATCGATCTTTGCGTATTGTAGATATTTAGTAAAATATTTTAAGCACTCGAAGTATCAAAGTAGACTGTGAAGTTCGTAATAATCGAGGACGACAAACGACCATCTAGTTTCACCGATTGGTTCACAATTGAGAATGAGAAGTATATCTAATTTTCGTGAAACTTTTGGAAATGAAAGTAGGCGAATTTTGAAAATTACTGTAAAAGTTAACGGTCGATCGATAAGGACCCCTTGTATCATTTAAGTTAATCCGAACAGTACAGTCCCATTACGTAAGAGTGAAAATGAAAAAAAGTTTTCAACTAATGTAAAGCATGAAATTGACATTCAAGAAGCTGTATTTGTGAAACAGCAAAGTGCCTCTAACTTAAAAAGAAATAATAGTTTAAAAATTATTAACAATAGCAGTAGGTACATAGCTTTCCGAATGCCAATTTCATGCTTTACATTTGTTTAAAACTTTTTTTTATTTTCACTATCAAGTGATGAAACTGTACCGCTCGGACTACCTTAACAAAAGCTAATGCCGCAAAGCAACCCTGACAGTTGAACTATAAAACTAATCGGTGTTGAAATCTGAGAATAGGCAAGTATAAAAAATTAATCAAAATAAATTATAACGTTGTACTCATTATGAAAAATCAAATATATTAACAAACATAGAATAAAATGGAAAATTTTTTAAATTGTTCTTTTACCTTTGCAGTATGAAATATCTTTGCTTCGAACTGACTTTACGAAATGTCGGACAAATAATGACAGCAACTGCATTCAACTAGAAAGATAACTAAATGTACAATGCCTGGTTGGACAGTTCGGACTTTCAATATATACGAGAACCTACAAACACGTATTCTATATACCTATATATGCAGTCATATTATATTGATACACTATGTAAATGCAAATATATAAATTCCCATTCTTCTGGCGAGTGCTCTTATCGGTAAGGTGATTCAAGCATCATAAACAAAGTAGTAATAAACGTTAATACGTGATACGGTCAGAAAAATTGAAGATTTAAAGTTGAAAAGTTAATTAGTGAAAATATAAGAAAAATTTTTATTTGGTCATAACATTTCCTTATCTTTACTCAAATTTATACATATTTTATGTGACCTGTAATATGGAAATTTGATCGTTTTCATTAAATCGAAATCATTAATCATTAAATCGAATTAATCATTTAATAAAGACATAGTTGTCATTCTACTTGTATTAATAAATATTTTGTATTTTAATTGAAATTTCAAACTTCTTTTTTTCCCTCTTTATATGCGAGAATCGTATACCGAGAATTTGGTAAAAACGTATTCATTACGTAGAGCAGGGTATTACCGTAAAATTTACCATACTGAAGAATATCGAATTTTAAACCTAGAACGGTACACTGAAATTATTTTTGTCGGAGCGATTCTGTTTTTCCTTTCTAATATTTTAAATAATGAACCGTTAGGGTTAACTCCCTCTGGAATAAATGTCGGATTTCTATCGGATCGTTGCCTACTTTGTTAATAACAAAATTTCTGCAGACATGGCAAGTGCATAAAGTTCCAGTGGTGCCATTAGTCACTCTGTGTAGCGTTTGTGTTTGAAAATGTGCAAAAAAGCGGTTTAATATCCTTTTTTCGTAATTTCAACTAAATGCATATAAAAATTAATATTTTATATAAACAGACGTGCAATTTTAAAAAAGTTTCATTTTTTTACAAGTATAACGTCAGGCGTCAAGTTTCTCCGACTGTCCATTTTTTGACACCTTCCCCGTTACAGAAACATTGCTCAAATACATCAATCTACTTGTTACAATTCAATAATTTTTCTTAGACTTATCTGAATCTTCTGTGTTGTATGGGATAGATACGGTTGTAATGTAGCAATATATCAAATAAAAACTTGTTTACGAAATATTTTCTCTTAATAAAACACCTTTTTGACAACTAAGCAGTATCTAAGAGTGATTTTGCAAAGAATTATACTGGACAAAAATTGTAATCCTTAATTTTCCTGTAATTTTCTCCAGCAATAATGAGCATGAAAAAAATATTTACACACTTAATTGAGATGCGGCAGCAACTGTCTGTAGGATCAGTACCCTGTGGTGTTTGATAGAATTGTTCCCGTATATTAAACTATATTAGACGTGGCTTAGTAGAACATCCATTTTCTACGCAATCATCCCGAGCAAGAAGGTTTTATTGTATTATTATACGTTAAATTTTATTATCTCTTGTGGCTTTCAAAAGTAGCAGCAGCAATAGTATTTCGAATAGTTCCAAAAAGGCTTTGTTATATTTCACTTACAATTGTGCAGGGGTGGGTTACTTTTATTGTACGCATTTATATAGTGAAGCACTCAACCGAAGCAACTAATTTCTGACAAAACAGTTGAAAGGTCACGTTTTAACTCCACCGAAGATAACGTGTATTCATTTTCCAGGTCATTACACTTTAACACAGGAGTAGGATTGTTTGCACTGTATTTACTATTTTTTATATATTTTATTGCACTTATTTCATGTTTTTTTTTGGTTCGTGTAAGAAAGATCCAAACGCAATTAATTTCTTAATTTCATATGATAAAGTTCAGTGCCGTTTCATAAGGATATGGTAACGTGCTGATTGTTCAAAGCGTATAGTGTATACCTGGGGAGACAGGAATTTTCATAATATTTTTAATTCTTTAAGATCGTTATCTTAACAATATCGCATTACAATAAGTTCTAGAAATTATTGCGTTAGTAAAATATATTAAAACGTAACTATCATATGGCTCGTTGGTCTAGGGGTATGATTCTCGCTTCGGGTGCGAGAGGTCCCGGGTTCAAATCCCGGACGAGCCCAGAACATTCTTTTTTTTTTCCAAAATCAACTCAAATATGAAATCGATAAAGACTAATCACACTCTTGACTCTTGAACAAATTTCTGCTAGAAATAACTACATTTAAACATATTCGTATAAGGCAAAATAACGACAATACAATTAGAAAATCAGATTCTCTCTGATCCTAGTTTTTAGCACATTATACAGAAGCATTTCTTAAAATATTTTTGCAAGTGATGAAAAAATTATCGTAACTGTCACAATAGGTGTATTCTTTTACGTAGCGGACGTACTGTGACCAATGATAACACTTCATTCATTGAAA
Source organism: Trachelus troglodyta (assembly GCA_030142635.1). Taxonomy (NCBI): domain Eukaryota; kingdom Metazoa; phylum Arthropoda; class Insecta; order Hymenoptera; family Cephidae; genus Trachelus; species Trachelus troglodyta. Next base: position 135,558 of record JARQTJ010000357.1, read on the forward strand.
TCTACCAGGTGTCACACGAGTTTCTTACTGCTGTTGCATTAAAAGAGTACATTCAACGGGACGTCAAAAAATAAAACATGAAGAAGTCATCAATTTGAGGTTTCAAACAAACAAGCGTTACGGCACTCACATTGAAATTACCTTAAGGTAGGAGTATCGTTGCATCGAAGTCAAATGACAGACATTTTACAAACGAGTTAAAACGAAAACATAAAAAACATTCCGTAACGGTAAAAATAATTTGACTAATTATGTAATGCGATGAGCTTCTATAGGTATGCTAATTATATTATCTTTATTTAAATAAAATACGTATTATTGCTGATTTGATACTGTCTCGAGCAACTGGCATGCATGTATTCTAAACTCACTGTGGCTATGATTGTGCCTCACTCAATTGCATGTATATGATCGGATGTTTTGTTTTTATATTTGTAACCTTTAAAAAGCCGGTCGATATCACATTAACTTGTAATTCCTCCACGAAATTATCGGTGACCCTACTTTTTTATGGATACACTAGATCCTCTATGATTTCATTCATCAGTGTTAAATATTCATATTTTGACATTAAATTCCTCGGAAAATACATCGGTAAGAGCTCACGTGCTTTCACTATAGCAAAATTGTGGACTTAATCTTGTAAATAGATCAGGACTTTGATGTTTATCTTATAGTCGGTGCAACGATACTCCTACCTTAACCGCATGTTTATTCACTCTTCATACAAATATAACACATGCTATAAGGAGTAACTGTTAATCATATAAAAAGATTGAACAGATTCAAGTTCGTTAAAAAATATTCCATACAACCTCCACCAATGGCACCGAAGTGCTAAGACTGCATCAAAGACAGTAGTCAGTCTGCGTGGAACTGTGGATGCGAATTCACATCGGTAGATTGTACTTTGGCATGTTTTATTTTTGTCTTACATCAACCTTTAGGCTCGATTCGCTAAACACAGCTTATTGCTTAAATTCGGTTGATCATCAAAATGCAAGTAACTGATTGCTTATGCTCATTTACTCCGACATTAATCGAAGTTTAAATTCTGGTTACTCTATCTTAAAACTATATTTAAAAAATTGAACCAGGTTTAAACCACATCGGAGGAAACGGCCAATAATCTTTAAGTTAAACCGAGTTTAAACGGCAAATCGTGTTTGTGAAATCAGCCATTATTTTGTGAATTTAAATTAGTCAATAATCATTCAAGTAACGATAAAATAGTGATTTATAGTGAATACTAACGATAGTATCCAAAAATTCATGTATATAGGTTATTCATCGCAAAGAATCTAATCATAACCGGTAAAAACTTGCTAACCGAAAACGACAAACATGGCCGTAAGTCAAACATAATTTTCTCTCTGCATTCTTTGTGTACATGAATCTTTTGTCGATCAGTATCCCATGTTTATCTCATACATAAGTCTGTTATTAGAAGTAAATAGTGATAAAGGAATATAATGTCATGATAGAGTTGTGCAACGGCATAAACAACTTCGTCTGGACTTAATTCGGCACGTCGACCACCCATGATTTCTTGTACCGATATAAACATCATCTGTAAGGAAATTAATGTTTATATATTCGAACAAAATTATCAATTTTCATTAAGATGAATAATAATAACCACGCAGATGCACAGTGCAAGCAGGTTTGCAAATATTAAATGTAATATTTTCATGTCCGTGAAGAGTCTCGAAATTGTCATACCAACACATGCCAAGAGAACTACCACCATAATTACAATTATTAATCCAGACCGGTTCGTTAAATCGCACTGAAATGATATTTAATATAAGTCCTATTATTGATATTGACTTAAAATAAAGAAACAAACCTTAGTAAATGTTGCTACAAAAGTTATAACGAAAGTTGTTACCATAGTCACAGCACACGCTATGATAACTACTTTAATATTATATATAGTGGATGCACAAGCTATCATGTAAGTCCAGGACAGAGTCTATTAGAGAAATGTACTTAGTTATAAAAATAATATTATTAATTAGCAATGCAAAATAATATTGATTTAAAATTAAAATAATTAAAACAAATATACGTCTTATTACCAGTATGCATAATAGTATGCAATTCCATGGAGACTTTTGACGCAGATTTTGACAGCAAATTATAAGAATATATGTAACTAATCCAGTTAGCCTGTAAGATCATGATTTTTAACGGTAATACTTAAATAATTAGCGAATAAATGGCATATACATTACATGAATACGAATATTAAGTACATATGCGAGTGCACCCACTTCTTTACCGTTTCTCTGCAATTAATAAAGAGTTATCAATGAATTCGTAGAACTGCTTTTTTTCATCTTATATATCAAATTCACGTTTCAGAATATAGAAATTATTACGTACTCCATTATGAAAAGAGTAGTAATGGCTGTTGTAAACACTAACTGTAACGCCACTATGCAAAAGACTTTTCGTACGAACGCCCTTCGAATTTTAGCGTAACGAAATTGTCCCATGTATTGTTCTCTTTCTCTGTCTTCAGGATTCATGTTCCTTATTCGCTCTTCTTGCAGCCATTCTCTATATAAAGCTTCATTTTGACGCTCCCGTTCGGCAACCATTTCATCGGTCACTGTGATCATGTAGGGTCCCTGAATGAAATTTAGTATATTTTCTTTGCATCTTCTAGTAACTAACTGCAGCATGTCTTGCTTACGCTTCTGATCTTCTGACCCTTCACAAGGGTCGGTAGTCGCGGTGGCAATTCAGATACGATTTGTGAGGGTTGTTGTCCCTGACGAATCATTTGATCATTCGGGTCGTAAGAATACGGGTAATGTGGTGATTCGTTTGTCGAATATGGTGGTGGTGGATAATTGGGAGGTTCATCACTAAATTAAGTCATTTAAAAGGAATTCTTAAAAATACATGTTTCTTAAGTAGAACTTGAATTGGTTAATTATAAGACCTAGGTGGTAAACGTTGTCCCCTAGTAGATAATTGGTCGTCGCGTTGCTTCTCCGATCCCATGATTTTTCTTTTTGTCTTATGTAATAAATCTTAAATATGTCGTAAATCCATTAATTGTTTGACAGTTCTGCTGTCATATTCGTATTGAACATTTGAATATCGATGCAAATGTTCATAGGGAGGGGTGCTTATTCTAAACTCACTGTGGCTATGATTGTGCCTCACTCAATTGCATGTAGCTAAACAGAGACAAGACGATACTCGTAGTATCGTAATAGGTGAAAAAGTAAATTAAAGAGATACAGGTTTCAATGATTCATTTTGTATATTTGTAAAATATACCTACGGCACAATGCTATATAAAGGCATAGAAGTATAAAATTAAAATTATAAAATAGTCAAATACATGTTAGACTATGCACAGTTGCAACACTTTGGAAGTTTTGCAAGCCGTCGAAACAAAAATTATGTGTATAATTCATTTTTTAAGTTTTGACCACACGTTAGCGAGTACTATGTCATAACAAATGAATTTCATAGATTTTTAAGGGTGTATTTGAATATTATATTTCTTTATTTTGTATCAAATGTTTTACGTGTCTCGATTATGTATAGATAACTATAATATGATTCTATGACGAGCAGAAATTCTCGAATTAAGCCACTGGTCATGCTGCTCCATTTTGTAACATTAAAATGCATAACGCACATTGGCTTTTAGGAAATTTGATTTTAGGTGATGGTATTAGCGCGATTTTAACGCAACGGAATAACTGTTTAACTGTATTTATAATTATAAAAATAAACTTATATATGAAATAGGTGGAACAATATGATTCTTATGAGAAGAAAATTTTTGTTATTCCAGTTTACTGCGTATCCATTTCTTTTTTTTATCATTTTTGTCATTTAACTTTTAAGCAAACAAGTCATAAGTATAATGACTGGAGAATAATTACCACAATATAAAGGCTCATGACATCTTTAGCAAAATCAACCTACCTAGACTAGTTAAAATGTCAATCATTCAATACATATCTAAATAAAAAAAAAGCAAATCCAAAACGTTACAGCGTATTCTTAATAATCAACGATTGCTATAAAGGTACATTCATAAATATATTATGATTTCTCTGTGCTCAGAATGATTTTGCAATTTAGTAATTTGCTAAGTAAATGTAAAAACTGTAGCAATATTCCCATATCATATTCGCAGGTACGTAATATTTGTAAATATATCTTACTTCAAAATTGGTATAGTCCATTTTACAGTAGTGTCATAAGGTAACTAAATCTCATACTACGTCATTAAGCCTTTCTTTCATTACTTCAGTCTCGGAACAGAGTTTATATTTATTTAATGTAATTCAAATTGTGCTGCAACGCTAGATATAGTAACTTTTGAAACTTAACGCGCTGTGTATGTGCTCTTTATAGTAATCGTGGCATATAACATCATATACCATTAGGTACAAAATTAATAATAACAAAAGATTAATATTACAATCACAATTTATGAAGTTATGATCCATGTTGGTTAAGTTGCTCCTGTATCTTTCTGCATAGTAACTGTAACAAACAAAACATTAATCAATATTTATAATTTTAAGGTGCTAAAATAATTGTTTGTGAGTATGAGATTTCACATAGTCAGACAAATTTTGTAATACAAGCTTTACCTGTCTCTCATTGTAGTCCGGAATCAAAATAATCTTAATCAGATCCGTATTTCCAAAGAGATTAGTTAACTTCTTCTTTTTTCCATTGTCTTTGATATTAATTTGAACACCTTTATCCACAATCTTGGGGCTGCTATTGATTTCTGACCAAGTATAAGCCCAGTCGACCTGACGGAATATATAATTCAAAACATCCTCTTAAGAATGTATGCAGGGTGAGGCACATAAAGTGTTACAGAGCAATAGCACTAAAACTATTGATCATATCCAAAAAAATTTCAGACAAAAGTTTCAGGGTTCGAGAAGGCCGTCATACTGGACCACCTTATTTTTTTATCGGTGGAGGTGCTGAAGCTACGTCAAGGTCAATTCCACTTTCTTAAATAGAACCATTTTTCCTCGATGACATTATTACCGATTTTAAGACGAATTCAGCGACCTACAATACAAGGTCATTCTAGTCACGCAAAGTATG
>JARQTJ010000357.1:148118-165171 GCA_030142635.1 Trachelus troglodyta
TCTCTCTCTCTCTCTCTCTCTCTCTCTCTCTCTCTCTCTCTCTCTCTCTCTCTCTCTCTCTCTCTCTGTCTCCCTCCCTCCCTCTCCTTCCAAAAATGCTGTTTTGAGATACACGCGTTAAAAGTTTTGGTACGCTTTCCGAACGTACTGGAGAGCTACCTGCGGAGCATCGCTATTTATTTTGCTTAAACGGCTACAACTCGAACAAGAATTCGAGTTTTACTGCCTTAAAATATTCTTAAAAAATGTACCTGGAAAAATATTTCTTTTTCGATCTTTTTAAAAATCAGAAACGTATATGATCCCTTAAGCTATAAAATAACAATTATGATAACTTGCACATACATATATCGCAATTGAAATTCAAACATACCTTGTATGATAACATGAGGCCGGTTTTGTTAAGCATCCAGAATGGACAGTATAGAGCCATTATAATAGAGCCGTGTTTAAAGGACGTGTGCATGCCCAAGTTCATAACCACTTTTTGGGCACTGTCGAAGGATTCAAAGGACCACACGGCAAATTCTGGAGGATTCGCCAGGATTTCACCCTTGCATGACCAGTCTTTTTCCAAGTATTGAGGTAGCTATTAACAGTAGGGAACATAGTGATTTTTAATAGTTCAAAAGCTGTAATAGATATCTATATTATATGGAATCACACGAACTTTTCGCTTGTTTTGTAATTAGTCTTACATACCTTAATAACGATGCTGGACTTTCCAGGATCGATAGTAGGTATTTGTAAAGTTTTGCTTGCTGGTAAAAGTTTTTCTTCTGCGCATCCAGGTAGACATATAATAATATCAATGGGCAAGAAATTCTTAAAATACACGGACGGATACAGGTGAATATTGTAAATGGTGCTTGCCATTGTGTGTCTACTAGTATTTTCAAAGTATACTTGTTCAATTTCTCCGACAGCCTGAAAGATCGAAATTTATTTGAATTACTAATTTTTTACACATCAAATGTGAACTAAACCTTGCAGTTAACGTAGCTGAGGTATTTTGTGACCAACAATTTTAGCAGACGTTAAAATAATGGACACAGTGCATGCAATGAATACTATCGTCACTGGTGTGAATGAATAAACGCAAGGAAATAAACTTCACGAACTCTACATTTATAGCATTGGAATCACAACAAAATGTGTTCAAGATTCATATTTTGGCAATAAATAATTTAAATTAATCAATATGAATAGAATTACTTTTTTGTATGCCAGTGAATCTTGAACAGATTTACTACGTGAAAGGGAGGCAGTACCTTAATAGGTGCTTCCACATATTTTGGGGGCTCTGAACTTAATTGTCGCGAGCACGCATTCACAGCATAACTGATAAATTGAGATAATTTCAAGCGTCGTTCGAGAATGTTTAACAATAGACCGATAGTATTGTTATTATAAAGGATACTACCGATCACGATCATCATGAAAAACATCTAAAAGTAAAGAAAAGTGCCATCTGTAGCAGCATTATGTGCGCGTTAAATAGATAATCATATCGACAACTCAATCCAATTATACATTTGTTATACTAATTACGTAGTACAGTGAAACCTCTCAAATTTTAAGTACTTCTCATTTTTTAACCATAAGCATCTCTCAATTTTTAACTTTCCCTCGAGCTGAGCTCTCCCGCTGTGTTCCGATTTCTACCAATCAGAGCAGCTGTGCACACAGAGCCTTAAGCACAGTAGAATTTATTAATACACGCCTACCTGTGGCACAATGAAAGACACATGCACAGATATGAAATAAGCGGAGCTTAAAGTTATGGAAATCAAAGGCAGGGACTCAAGGCCAACTTAAAATTTGAAAGTTAGCACGATCCCGACTGGTTAAAAAATGAGAGGTTCCCGTGTATTATCATATAGTGGTGTGTATATCCTAAAAACCTTTTCACGGAAAAAGTGTCATTGTTATTTTTCAATAGAAATTGACTATTGTAATAATGACACCAAATAGAATTCTCTAGTGTAATATTAAATTAGAAATAATAATTAATAATATACCTTGATATAGAATGGTTCAGCATTTTCTTGTTTGGATCGTGCTTCACACTTTAAAAGCTTTGTCATGGATACTGTCTTCTGTAGATCTTTCCAGACAAATGGTTCTATCGAAACCATATATCTGCAAAAAAAAGTATTATTTACATAGCATATCGATAAAGTATAAATACTACAATATTATGTAACTGACCCATTAACACTGAAGAATAACCAATAGATATTAATTGGTGCGTAGACTGCGTCTAATGGAAGATTCAATCGCTCATCTGGTGCCACAGTGCCAACGCATTCTACCTCATTACCACGTTTTGTCATGTAATATACTGAGACCGGCTCACTGAAGTGATTGTGAACCTACAACGAAATAATATTATTTAAACTTTTGCTTATATTTAAAAAAATTGCCTATTAATAACTGACTACTTAATTAATATACTTGTAGGACACTCCTCAGGATGACAATGGTACTGCCTTCTTCGACAGTCACGTCTGATATTATACCCCATTCCTCGGATCCTTCCTTGCGATATTTAAGAGAGAAAAATCTTTTGTCCGCCCTTAGTACAGGTATTTCCAATTTATTCGGAATACCCTTGAACTGCAACAAAAGGAATTGATTCGAATGCCCAGTAAAATGGCGAAGGAGGCAAATTAAGTCCTCGAAGGAATGTTTTTGATAAATTGGATATTACCGAGACAGTAAATTTACTGTCAGCGCTGTCTTTAACTATTTCAGCCTTTAACTGTTCGAGAATTTCTGTATTCTTCTTCAAAATTTTCGGTGCTAATTGTACTGTTGCACCAGACTCCAACATAACTTCAGAGTACGATTTTTTACTTTGCTGAGATGATACAGACATGCCATCATCCACCACCTAGGAATAAAACGTTTTATTGGCTGTAAATAAGGAATCATAATAGTCAATGTTTACCTTGAAGCAACTGTGCTCTAAGTCGAGAGTCATTGTTAGACCAGTCTCATTTTTCAATATGTATGGTGCCATTTTTTGAAAATGCCCTTTACTACTGGCTTCCATTGCGTTGGAAAATGCATTACCCAATTGTTTGAGAACATCCAGACACGTTTTTGTAACCGTTATTTCTAAATTTTCCTATACAAGATAATCAAGAGAAAAATTAATCTGTATTTTTCAAAAGTAAAAGTATTCTCATCCAATTTGTTTTATAACGAATTCAACTTACGGAAGACAATACATCAATAGACATTTTAGTTGACTGCTGTATTTCTTCTGGTTCAGTTTCGGAACTTGGACTAACTGCACTTGCGCCTTTCGAGCCCAATGACAGATCATTAAATTGAACCTAGAGACAAAAGATATATAAATTTAATATACAAATATTTTTGAAAGAAAAGTACTCTTTCAGATCACCTTAGTCTTTAATTCCCACGGTGTCGAAATACGCCTTCCATCTCGAATACCTTCCATAGGTTCAATAAGCGGTTCCCATAACGCCAAACGGCTATTGTAATAAGCCATAACTACTGTCATGGTACCTTCAACGCTCATCTGTAAATACATGTTTTATTATTTAATGAGTAATTAGTTGTAACATCTCAAACGTCGTAAATTACGTACCGTCTTAGAACTCCAGTCATTGACATTACTTTGGAAGCCCAAATGAAGTAATAGCATTGGCAGTGTCTTGTTTCCCACACCAGCTTCTAATGTTAACAATATAGTTGGTGCAGATATTATAGCCAGTTCTGGCTTATATACCGTTGTATCCTCGTCATCGGATAATGACAAATCTTCAAATGCTTCAAGTGCTACTTCTATAAACGAGAAACGACATACATAATATAATAAAGAAATAGTTACTTTTATTCAAGACAAAGCTTATCGTGGATTATACCTGTTTTTAAGAACCAATAATTATCCTCATAGAATGGTGTAATGATCCATAAACCATCATAATTTGGTTCTCGTTTCACAATTTCATCAGACTCCTCTTCTTTTTTGGTAACCGTTTGAACGACTCTATTCAATATTTCAATTACTCCTGAAATATGTTTTAATTATTATAATTTTCTATATTGAGATTCTATATTCACAAATTATTAGGTTACTGTACCTGGAGACACAGATAAATGAATATCCGTACAACAAACGTCCACGTGCAATCCTTTTTCTTCTGGTGTTGAACCTGCTAGACTAATACTGCATGGTTTTAAGACCTTAAAGGATTCATACAGTTTAAATTAGTATATTTAGTATACCATAAAGTCTTTTATTCAATAGTATAATTATGAATTTACTTGGTAAATACTCTCGGATCGTTTAGCTGGATTGTAAACACCAGTCGATAGAGACACATCTTTAATGGAACCTGTTATAACTTGATGCTCACCCACCAAACGTAACTTCAGCAGCAGCTCAGTCTTAAAAAAAAAGTATAACGTGTTTGACTACATTTTTTTAAATTTATATTACATGGCTCAAGAAGTTCAGCACTTACATTGAGAACAATACAGTTGGAGTTGAAATCATCCATATCCTCGAGAAGTATAATGTCTGGTTTTTCCACGTGCAAATTAATCGTAATCATAGCAGTAACTGGAGATGAAGTCTGTGCCATTTTCTTTTTGGGAACAGCTTCTGTGACACCCTTTTGAGAATGTTGCGTGATCGCTTGATTAGTTGCTGTCGGTGTGACGTTAAAGAAATCTTTTATCTTCATTAAGTAATCGAGAGATATTATTATGCTGAAAGAGAAAACTCTAACATCCACTGCAAGAAAAAATATTTAAATGTTTAATCTAACCTAACCTAACCAATAAATAATCAATGGTACAACATTTAAAATCTTAGACATACCAAAGATATCGTTCGGTCCTTTTCTGACCGTCACATCTACCATGCTTCTGGCAGAAGAAGCTTCATCTTCTGAAGACAAATTTTCCGCAGACGGTACTTCTGTGATTCTTTCCATAATTGTCGTAAGAGAACCTTGTCTATTTGGTCTGGTATCATCCCAAGTACAGTTCATTAGAAGAATTGAAGTAGCAAGAAGTCCGTCAGCAAACATACGACCCTTCAGCGCAAAATGCGAGAGGCTGAATTTGGCCAATCCATTTTCCGGAAGATGCAAAGGAGAGGTTTGTGATTGTAACTGCACATAATTTATAATTTTGTTAAAATATCTTCTTTTCAACGTATTGATTGCATTGGACTATCTTAGAATAAAATAACTTTACCGTTTTAGATCCTCCCATGAACAAGTTAATGACGAGGCTATCCATGATGAATTCGAACTTCATAGCTGTGTGCATATTCTTCTGTTCTTGAAATTCGGAAGCTTCAGTTTCTTGTATGGCTTCCAATTCAGATTTTCCTGCAATATGAAATTTAAATAACTAATTCGCTTTTGTAAAGATGACTGATAACTTTACTTACGTATTCGTGTTTTTTCCAAATCTTCTGCTATCGGTCTTCTGTCTCGTAGATCAACAACTTTAGGAGGATTAGGGTCTTCGATTGTTTCTCCAAGATTCCCTTCCAAGACCTTCATTACCATGGCATAATCTTCTTGGCTAACTAATAGTTCGATTAGGTTTAGTCTGCCTGACATATCGATATCTGGAATTGACGTGAACCAAGCAGTGGATAAATTGCGTTTTATCATTAATGTGAAACTGACTGGCTGCAACAGTAACACCTCATTCTCTAGTACAAAATTATCTTTGTTTAATCGCACCCTAAAAAAAAGGTTTATACGCATATAAAGTAATTTGACGTGCGACATAAAATATAGGGAATGAATGTTAGAAATGTCATCTCACCGTGATAGTTTCATATTTTGCAAGTCAATTTTCATTTCATCAACGATGGGTGATTCTCCAGCATCATTGGTAACTCCTAATTTCTTCAGTGTGTTGCATATAGTAAGGTTACCCATATCCATCATCAGACAGTGATCACTTTTTGAATTCATCGGTACATACACAACTGGAGCCTAAAGTCCAAAATTGTTTAATAATTATTTTTCTTTTTATACGTGTTATTATAATTTGATAATATACCTTAAGATTCACAGAAAGTTCAATACGAGTGGCACGTTCTTGAACATCTTTAATGTTGGTCTTCGCCGCTTCCGCAGCAGCCGCTGATGCTTCTTTTATGGCTTGTTGGGCAGCTTGGAAATTGTTCAAGAAATTCTGAAAAGAATATTATCACGTCGTAGAGGCATCTCATTAAAATATTAGCATACGTACCATAACTCCAGTGACAAATGCATTTAGGAATACAACACGGTGGCAGCCCATGACAACTTTAATAGACATGTTGTTCTTGTCCACTTCCCAAGGTTCCACATTGTAAATAATAGCTTGTACTTGCAGAGATTCTGTGCCTTCCACTGAAATAATCTAAGACATAAAAAATCTAAGCATATTCTCTTAATTCAAGATCGGTTATCTAATCTCCGGTAAGTGACATTATAGTTACATTTTCATAAGCTGAGGAAGTGTTCAAATCCTTAATGTTGATGGACGCTAGCTTAACATTTGCTTGTGAATAGGAAGCCTTCATAATGAATCCAGCGGCGATTCCTTCAATGAAAAATGCACTTATATCTCGAAAATCACTTGCCATCTTTATGCTTATCGAACCAAATTTTGCATTCACTTTCAGGTCTATGCATTCTACCACCTTCTTTTTACGACCTATATGCAAAAAGAAAAAGAAAATAATGTATGTTTCCCTTACGATTTAAATAACTTCATTCAAGCACATAATATGCATCCTTACGAGATGTGGATAAATTAGTCTTTTGTTTTTGAATATGTTCCTTGATAAATGTTGATGTCCCATCTTCATGTATGGTGGCCATGTGACTAACACGGGTTACTTTTCCTTGTGTTTTCTCGTTTAATGCATCATTCGATGCAGTAATTTTATCCTAAAATTCATCGTCAATGAAAATGCTACCAACTAGTTAATAAGTTAAGACTAACTATCGCCCAGCGAACACAAAGTCACAAAGTAACAGTTATACATTGGTAATATTAGAATTCCTCATTCAAAGATATAATAGTTATAAAATACTTTATGAAGGTAATTATCATATCACCGAGTGGGAAATTGTAGCATTGTTTGTAAGTCACTTTGTATTTGTTGGACATTAAAAAAATAATTGAAAATTACCTGAATGCTTGAAATAAATTTCAAAGCATTTATCAATGCTTCCTGGTGGAGCAGAACATCCAGTGTCGTGAATTCTAGTTGAAGTAATTTTACCACTGAACCATGTCGCGTGACAAATTCTGGGGATCGTTTATTCACCTATAATTGTTGATTTGGTATTAATAATTATAACAGAATATTTACAATGTTTACTCACATTTTTGTATTGGATAACAATAAGGTATTCCTCGCTGCCGGTTGCCATTGGAGTGTTAATCATGAAGATTTCGTCGCTTTCATGATTTTGTTTAATTTGAACACCACCCAATCTTAACGTTACTTCTTGATCGTACGTTCGTTGTAACATTTCAGCTTCTAATTGTAGTACCTCGACTCGTAAAAATGGCGATATTTCAAGGTCGCTTTGTTTAGAAACAGTTACAGTGAATTCTGTGGGGACATAATTTACAAATGGTAGTTTATAGTGTATAGAACATATAAAAGAAATTACACAATCTTTACCTTTCATAACAAATTTTGCTTCCAAATCAATAGTTTGTTTTACCGGACCCGAAGACTCTTCTTTCTTATCAGTTGATGTAGAAATTGTAGTTAGCTCTTTGAATAAAGACAACTGAGACACAGACTTTGACTAGAAAAATATGTTAATACTGCAATTACGCATTGCCACTGAAAATTAAATGAATGGAATGTTGCAAGTGAGACTGTACTCACCAAAGAATTTTTTTGTAGATCATTATTTTCTTCTTCTTCGGGGAATGGAATACTCTGGGCTATTTTAAGTGCCTCGAGTAAACGTGTATCTACAGCAAGAACAATTTTGAGAGTAGTACGTTAAAACAGATTCTTACACTGCAAACAAGATTTGGTACCTGTTACGTTGAGAACTACAGATGGCAACTGGCCAATAAGCCTCATTTTCGGCAACAAAGGATCATCCATTATCACACATTTGTGGAACTGTACTTCTAAAGTGGTTGGACGTAACAGTACCATAGAATTTATACTATCATTTATAAGTGCACTGCGCCAATCTTCATCCGCGAATGAAACTAGAGCCTATGTAATTAATTTAAAGTATAAGTAAGTGTAATTAATATTCATATATCGTAAGTCCTGCAATTAAAAATACCTGAAAGTTCGTTATCTCGAGTACGAATTTATCATAACTGGAATGTCTAAGGTGGGTTAAAATATCCTCTTCAGACTTTCCCATACTAATTAATTCTTTCACATTCGTTGTAGCTTTGTCATCCTTGGGCTTTTCGAGCGTGCGCATTTTTAGGCTACCCAAGTTTAGAACAAAGAGTGATTCCTTTTCATTATAAAACCCGCCACATGGTACAATTAATTGTGATGCTTGAAGATCAACCTGAAACAATGAATTAGTATGCATAAGACAATTGCGTGCTCACCTTCTCACATTTTGTATGAGAATGAATATTTTGAATTTTTAAACTGCCCTAAAAGCATCTCGCATCACATTATTATTACAATTAGAACAATATTTCTTACCTGAATATCTAATGCAGAATGCTTCTGAATGGCATATTCTAGGCCTAAGGCTGACATTTCTTTCAAGCCTTCTAACTGTACAGCAGCAGCAGCCTGAAGTCTATATACACAAGATTTTTTTTTTAGAAACAATTGTTCACTTAACTATATTTCATCAAATCTTAAACCGAAAAAATCACTTACTGACTTAAAGTCGAAGAATTTTGTACTTTGAATAATTTCACCAATTCAATGATAGTCTGTGCATCGTATACAATATGAACAGACTTTGATTGGACGATTACACGGTCACCACATAATTTATCCAAAGGATTTTTCTCATAAGAAACGACAAACAATTCACTGTCGGAGCTTCCATTATCAGAATTAAATAACGAAGGCACTTTCTCTTCTTGCTTCACTCCAAAAAGCTTCATGTCGTTTACTGATGCTGTAGCTCTGTAATCGCGTGATTTATACATTATTCAAGTTTATACATTTTAGGTCCTTGTACTTACAAAATAGCATTTGCAGATGGCCGAGATTTAAATCCGACTCGGACCCCTTGTAATTCAAGATTTAAAACCTCCGGGTGAGACATTTCGGTATCCGATATCACAATTTGAAGACCATGCAAAAAGAACTTCGTGTCGATCATTTCATAAGTTTCTGGATAATGAGCCGGAGCAGAATTTTCTTGATAATCAATGGCTCGATATAATTTTTCTTTCTCCTGTGGTGTCATAGCTTCCTCAAATTTGCGCACTACAAAAGAAAAAAAAGTGTATTGTCACTTTTGTGTAATAATTAAATTGATTTAATTTCAAATGAAGTCTTACTAATAGCGGCGGCTGAATTTAATTCTTCAGCGTCCTCTGCTGGTGGAGTGCCCCATAGGAAACCAAACCAGCCTCTTTTGGCTTTTAGATCTTTCTCTTTCTCTGCGAGTCTTTCCACCTGTCCGAAAATATGAAGGTAATATCAATATAGTGACATTTTCTACAAGCTGTGGCTGTTGACGATCAGATGTTTGATAAACAATTACCTCCATTTCGATCTGTTGCCTAATAATAACCAGATTAAAAATATCCAGTTTTGTTTCACAATCGGTGATACATTTTTCTATATCTTGAGCCACTTTTTTCGTAGTCAATTTAGTCTGATACGCTTTGGCATAAACTCGACAAGTATCTCTGTGTTCTTTCATATTCACCCAGTTCCAATTTCTACGACATCTTCGTACTGTTTCTTCCATAATACAGGTGTATGCGAAGTGCCACCTGATAAAAAAATAATTGTCTAGTTGATATATGTAAAAACATGTAAAGCTACAAAAATTAATAAATCACCATTCTTTGTAATGCCCTCTATAGGACGTCAAATCCGGTCTATATTTCCTGTAAGGTGCTGCTTTTTGAGCCTGATCCAATCCTTCACCCATTTGCATAAGTGTTTGATATTGACATTTGGTCAATCCAATTCGTAGCATTTGCATTTCAAGATCCAACCAAACTTTTGGTATCGAATAGTTACTGCCATCTGTTTCTGGTTTAGGGTTTAATTTAAGCTTGGCTTTTACGTTTATGGGACCCAACACTAAAAATAAGAGTATGTCAAAGTGTTAACTTTCTCAAACTTACCAAGAAATATCTTTTAACTTATCAAAAATATTACTTACGATAATGATATTTCTTTGGTATATAATCTAAATTTGCGATCCCTTCAGAGAACAAGTGCAAGTAGTTAATTTGAGGCTCTTTACTAAATTGCATTATATCTGTATTGAGGTAAACAGCAAATCCGTCCATTGTACATAACTATAATGGAAAAAGATGTAAGAGAATGTTAATAAATTAAATTTATGATAGTTTCTACAAACTTACTTTATAAATTTGCTGAATGGCATACATATCCTTCAAATTGCCATTTGTTGTCCATGTATCTGTACAACTTTGTAATGCAAAGCTATTTAAAGTAAATCCAATTGAAAATGGATGATTTTTAAACGAGACATGATCTTCGAATCTCACGTGAATTTTCTTTATTTCAACGTGGATGTTTTTTATCATTCTAGCGAGAAGTTTCTCAATCATGGAATCGTCCAATTTCTCTTGTGCTGTATAGTGCAAAAATATCACATATATTTGAAAGTATTACACATACTTTAGCTATTGACTTCAAAATTATGAGAAATTAAAATTCAATATATTCTTAAGCAAACATATTTTGGAAATTTCATTATAATTATAAATTTGTAACTATGATTCGTAATTACATTTAATATCCGCAAGCTGTTTATTTTTTTCCACTCTTGCAAGTTCTGCTCGCTTTGCAGCAAGTTGTGCTTTTGCTTCTTTTTCTGCATCATATTTTGCTTGGCTAGTTGGCACAATCAATATAAATAATTCTTCAATGATTGCATCTATTTGCCCATTCCAAATATCCTTGAAGGGAATCTTCAGTATTAACTTCCCTGTCAAATTATAAATTGAGCAATTATATATCAGGTAAATACTCTATTGTACAACTAATCTAACTAAATACAAACCTAATCGACCATATTCCAATTTTAGTGGCAAATCCAATACATCAAGTGCACTTTCTTTTATTAAAAGATCCTTCAACACAACATCCCCTAAAATAGCAAATATTACCAATTACATATGAAGTATTCAAAGGCCTTCAGATAAAGAATGTCTATACCATGATATCAATAGTATGAACCAATTTCCTACTTCAACAAATTATTCTTTATTCTAAATATAAATCCAAAAGCTATCTTATTATTTTTGCATTAAAATAGTTTAGCAAACAGCGTATTAACTTGTGAAAGTATACACTAGACATTATTGAATCTTCTGTTTAGTCAGCAGACATAAGTAATGCTAAGAATTCAGTAATCGCATTATAAAATTAAACCAGTGCATTCTACCACAGTACGAAATACTTCAGTGAATGTCTTTTGCTCGTAGCCTAAAGTGTGGGTATCTAATTTTTGTTCCCATTAAGCAAATAAAATTCACCTAGTCATATAGTAATCATGAAAAGCCATGTCAATCTTATATATTGTTGCATTGTACATTGGCATTATAAATACTTATATATTATCTTTAAATATCTAGTACTCTCCCAAAAGTAACCGTATAATCAGCTTTTACGGTAACCCATACCGCGATAAACAGCGCCAAGGGAGCGGGTGCAACGAAGCCAAGGCTCATTATTATGTTCGCATTAAAAATAGTTGATGATGTCACTACATAGAATACGTAATCTTTATTTTGTGAACTTTTAGCGGAACAAAAATTAAGTAAAGGAAAGTAGCATGGAGCATGATTTAAACGCAATCAGTGGTACCGCATATACAAAGATCAGCGGAATGACCTATATTTTTTTAAGCACTTAAATATTGAAAACGAGATTATTAAGTATTAAGAATTCGTTTTTTTAAGATTAAGTTTCTTTTACCTCCCCACAGACTTAGCTTCAGCTGTGTACAATCCAAATTTTCAATATACTCCCCGAGAACCTTGTTCAGCAGCTCGGCGACGATCGACTCGAAAACCATTTTTTGACGTTGATCTTGTAAATACGATTCAAGAGAGTTCCGCTCAGCTTTACAGACAGCCTTTTTTATTTGTTCACGCACTCCAAATCAATGGTTGATTTTTCTGAACATCATATTAACGAGTGCGGAAGCATCGCAGCGGCGAATTCTTCTCTGCTGCCACTCTACTACTAGTAGCCTTATGAATTTCGGCGAGGCACGTACTAACGACACGTATTCTATATTATTATATATCGGACAAGCTAAATTGAGAGTTGACGTAAATTTAAGAACCGTCTGATGAAGATATTAACGCGTAGGGATATAGTTTATTTTTTCTAACCAAATTCGCAATATTACGATTCTCTCTTAATTTGTTTATCTGCATATAATTAGGCGAGCAACTGCTACCGAGTACATATATCACGTCTCTTGACTTTGCTTGACTCTACTATTTGACAACTTTCTAATTTCTAGATATTCCACTGCGTTTCGGCACCTCGTGTGTCTTTTGACAACCGGGAAATGTTATTGAGCGACGTTATACTACGGTTCATACGATCTTTTTGTCGTCTCGTTCTCTCCTGTTGAATCCGCATCACTTGTGAATATAACAGAGATCTACATTGCCAGTACATTTTTGTATTCACTATTTTACCGATTACAACCAGCTGTCATCAAGAGATTCCGTAACCTCGTACTAAATACACGACATTTTTAAACGTTGTAGCCAGTTTTAGACTGATGAATTCTCTAAGGTTAACTCTACACGGAATAAAGGAAGGTTAAGATGTTTTCGGCCCCTTGATTTGACGATTGTTTATTGTTACATTTGTTACGAAAGTAAAGTTATATATGAGAGCATTGCGCTAACTACTCTAGTTTCCGTGACATGGAATTTTTTATATTGCAATTTGCACTACGAAGTCACTTAATCCCAAGATAACTGTTCCCCAAAAAAGTGATCATTAGTTGTGTGGCCCATCACAACATTACAATATTAAGATTCTTTTTAACTAAAACAACATCAGGATTAGTAATAATGTAGAACACTGGTTTGAAATTGCTCGATTTTCGTCAAGGTTTCGAAACTAACGTGCTAATACAATAATTATTGCAGTATAGTTCTCCAAGTCAATGATAATACCAAGAACAACCGTCAGCCTAACTGGCGCTTTAAATAAACTGAAGTATTATTTAAAAATTCTTATAATTCATTTTTGGCTTTAACACTGCATATTACGAAAACTATAGGAGTAGCGTAATGAGCCTCATACATTAGTCTGTTCCTCCGAAAAAGTACAACCATAAACAATTGTCACGTTAAAGAGCCGGAAAAATCGTAATCTTCCCTTATTCGATGTAAAGTTGCCCTATATAGAAGTAATTGTGTAAAGTTATTCTGTATAGAATTCACCAGCGTAGAACTGGAATGCTCCCCGTTTGTAACTTCATATGGAATAATTGTCTAACAAGTCTTGTTGTTTGTATCAAAAACTCTACACGAATAACTCCAAACGTCGATAAGGTAGTGATATTGAAGGTATCCTCGAAATATTTTGACAGTTCAAAAACAATATAGTCTCCAGCAAGGCTCTGTATTTTGTATTTAAATTTATTTTATATTTCTACTTTAGCATGTATTTCCACGATTTTATGGAAAGCCACGTGTGATTTCCTAAGGATAGCATAATTTGAAAAGTGTTAAAAAAATACATTGAACTCGTGAATCCACTATAGATAGGTTGGTAAGTATATTTCGTATAATATAAAACACAAATACAAATCAATAACTTGACTTCCATAATATTACCACTCGCCCGTATCCTTATATACGATGGTCACAAAACCACGAACTTAAACTTATTTTATAATCCCTACAACTTGTAACTCCATACGTTTTTTATACTGTTATATTCACCCTCGTTAAGTTAGCCGACCAACTTCAACTTTATTAATTTTTTTTGCGCCATTACGGGTCAATTGTATATGATCGTGGGCCTAATTAAAAGGTTTTTGTAACAAATGCTCAAAGAAAACCCCGTAATGTGTCACCAGAGGACACTTAAAAATACCACCTTACTCAGTGTTCAAAATTCGATTTCTGATGCCTGTTGGTAGTGTGCGAAGTGCCTGATTCATGCATTTTGAGCAGCCAGCTTCACTCAGTGCGCGAATTAGTTACTTCGCGCACTCAAAGCTTGCTGCTTATGATAAACAAACGATATCGTAACGATATAGCTATAACCCACATCGTACCTTTATGAGCACATGCGTGCAGTGAGTTATCGAAGCGATAAAAATCAATTTTATGATAAAGTTGTGTTGATACATACATATTTACTGATATATCGAATAATTGAGTTATTAATATCTTAAATCAACAGTAAATATTATTTATAAACAATAAAATTTATGTGAAAAATAATAAAATTCTTGTCTTTTGAAAATGACTTTTAAGAATATTTGTTCAGTGTGCGGCTTCGCCCCCGCACCCCCCGGCGCCTTCTGCACCCACACCAAGGGTTCCGCCCCTAGTGCCCGTCCGGGCCACGCCTCTCGCACTTAAATCGCAATATACTATACTTTCTTCTTTACTCTGGTTTTTTACAGATTACGAACTCCACACACTGAGTTAAAAAAGTAGTATACGACGCACGTGCGCGTACTTCGCGCACTTCTATCGTAATGTACTGTTTTTGGACAAATGACTATAAAGTTAACGAAAAATGTATGACAGTGACGCTAAAATAGTTTGGTGGGGTTGACCAATCATCTTCGTTCCGAAAATGTCAAACAATGCCCGGTTCCCCATGTACCATATTTTTCAGAAAACGAGAAGAAATTTTAACCTTAAAATTTTAATATATTTTAACAATTCCAAAACTTCGCATTTCAATCTGTGCAATCTTATAGATAATTAATATTTAATGATTTTTTAAATAATATGTGTCATTATTGATTTCTAATGAACGAAAATAGATTTTTACACTTTCCGAATTTCCGTTTTTTCTTCTACATGGGGAACCCGGGCATCGACAATTTTTTGAACGAACGTGATTGGTCAACCCTCATCAAACTATTTTTCCGATTCCGATTCCTGTTCTGTCTTCTATACATGGGACAGCACCCTTCTCGAGGGACTCTATGGGACAGCCCCCTAACAGTGCCATCTCTCGTAAAAAAAGCCAGACGGCCTGTTCTTTGAGCATTTGTTACAAAAACTGGTGTATCTAACTAGTATAAATGATATATGAAATTTTCGGCCTAATTAATTTTTAATTTATTGGATGTGAAGATGTCGTCTATATCGGCCATTATTAATGACAATCTATTTTCGAGAATGTCATTATTTATTAGCTGAGTGGCTCTAAACCGAGTCCTAGCCTAACAATCTCCAACGAGATTGGAATAAATAATGACATTCTCGAAAATAGATTGTCGTTAATAATGGCCGATATAGACGACATCTTCACATCCAATGTATCTAACTAGTACGAATGAGTATAAGATTCGTGTGATTCGTAAGCTTCACACTCGTGTCTTATACTCATTCGCACTAGCTAGATAAAATACCATTTTTTTCAGGCTTAAAATGTATTTAAAATATGTACTTTAGGGAAAACCACGTGGGATATGCTAAGGATTGCATTGCTGACAGACTGTCAAAAAGAACATTGAATCCGTGGACCAACTATAGTTGCGCTAATGTTCGTATGAAACGGCCTACGACATTCCGGTTCTTAACAAATTCTACCACGATCCGCCGACATCTCTATTGCATCAATTCTGGCTTTATCGCTAATTTATAGTTTTACTACTCTTGATAGTATATTATCTTCGGTTTATCGCTTTATCTCGCTGTGTAACACCTTTTTACAGTCTATTTTGATTAATTTGATTAATCACGAAGGACCCTTGATACGGGCCTGCCGCAATGGTCCTCTTTTTCCTCCTACTCCCCAGTTGCCACGCGGTCATCACACCTATCCTTCAAGTAGAGATATTCCTATACAGGATTATTTAGTGCGAACGAATCAACTGAATTTGATACTACCATTGAGATCATACGGACAGACTAGTTTCAGGTTATGTGTTTTTCTTGGATAACCCTATATACGGCAAAGAGTAAGTCGCAGATTGAACAGTTTACCGTACTGTCTATCCTATAAATTATATTTTTGATTTTTTCTCTACAACAAGAGCAGAATCTCTGCAGTATCTCTCTAAAATCTCAATTGTATATTACACTTCAATACAGGCAGGATAGTGCCAGACACAACAACCATTGGCAGCTCTTTGCCTAGCCTTTGATATCCGTACTTCTTGAGTAGAGTGGATGGGTGGATGGCCCAACCATCGGCCATGTGCCAGTAATTCTCAGTGTGTGCTTTGACTATAGCAAAATCTAAAATATTATAACGTAACAGACGATTATCGTTAATTAACACTTGGCATGCGGGTATACTTCGCCGCCAACTTACGCGTGGGAATAAAAAATTCGAAACTTGAGGGAATAAAAAATGCGAAACGTTGCCTAGCAACGCAAACAACACACATACAATGTCACACGATGTAATTATACAATATCTGCTATCCATCACAAATGTACTAAATACGTATTTTTACGTGACCCGCGCTCCAGTGACAGATTGCGAAAAACGTAAAAGTACCTTCCTTCCTTCCTTCCTTTCTTTATGGCTGTATCCCCAATGGGGGACATGTGCCAGTAACTGGTCCTAATAATCAAGATTGGAAGTTCGACACTAGATGGCGATGTACCTTGCGAAACGGGCCTTATTTAACTCAGCGTGAGGACCTACAAAGTT
>JARQTJ010000357.1:173171-208954 GCA_030142635.1 Trachelus troglodyta
AAATAAAAAAAAAAAATTTTAAATAACCTTGTTTTTCTTAGTCAGGCCGGAAACTTATCAATCCACCCTCGTATATCTTTTTAAGTTATACTAGATAAACCAATGATACACGAGTAAATTGCGCTTTCTTACCTGATGGAAAAAACTACAACAACGCAGTACTGAACAAATTTGAACAAGTTACAATAAACTATAAAAATAGAAAGTGAAATTAATTTAAATCTCTTGTAGAAAAAAACTCCAATTTACCACAATTTCCCATAATTTATATCTCAAGTCGTGAAGAGTGGTAGTTTATTGTAGTTTCGACAAGAACTTACAACAATTTACAGTATTTAATAAGTCCGCAACCCTCGAGCGTGGATAACCGTAGCTTCTTGTAATAAATTATTCTTGCAATTGTCTGTAGCTCTTAGTTAATTAAAAGTAATGAGTGATTTAAAGTTGTCAGAAGTAAAAATTGGCACTCAATCAATATTTTAATTATTTTCATTTAAGTAATTTTATTTATCATTATTAAAGTACTATTAACAGTTAAAACTATATATCATTTGTTCTTTTACTTATGTACGTTCATCACGTACATCTGATACCCAAAACTACAGTAGTATCACATTCTTTTATTAATAATTAATTCAATCTTCCCCTAAGTAATGATTTCCGCTTTGCTTTATTCAATAGCAAAGTCTATGTAATTCGCCAAAAGTCAATCCTTACGCTTTAAGGCGTATAAAAGACAGCGTGTACTTAAGCTATTGAATAGATGGTACCCGATTAATATGCAACTCGAACGACAACAGTCCATTGGTTGAACGCGTATCAAATAGATAAAAGAAATATCTGCATATATAGCAGGCCCATTACTCTTAGCTACTGGCACTAGATATCACAGGCTCTGCATTCAAAATCGTGCATTAACAACCAAGCCATTCAAAAGTGTACCGAGTATGATGGTCCTGTCGATAAATTCTCTATATCTTTAATCTCAAGTCTAACGTATAATGAAAACATTGACACCGCAGCATCACAGCAATATATTCAAATAGCCTGAGATCGTTTAAGGGCATTGATATTACATAGTCTTAAATCTTAAAAAAAGATTCTTAGAATAATTATTGTAAATAATATAAACTCGATTAATAATTCAATTTACATTTTCTCGCCTGTCGATATAAAAGCATCACTTTTTCGAACAGGCAAAATATACTAATTCCCAATATAGAACTTTTACAATCGCGTGTCGATCCCTGGTTTGTAATTTCAATTCACGTTAATGATATACAGCTTGTATAAATAGTTTCTCGTAAGACTTATATGCAAATAATGGTTTGGTACGTAAGCAGCCGTACGGGCGTGTTAACACTTTAAATGCCACGCCGAAATCACATGTTCCACTCAGGACGCTAGGAGAGTATGTAACCATACAAAGAGTAACCATGCTCCGGTCACCAATGACCACCGTGGCGTCACAGGAGAAACCGTAGTCGGTCATATATGACCAACGTGGCGGTCAAAGTGTTAAAGAGGCATACATTAGATTATCCAATGATGTCGATCGCCCATTACATTTTAACTATTACGTCAATGAAACAGTGTCTTTGACTTGACTTAATAGTAAGTTGGGTGTGATCTATTTGTATATGAGGATATAGGATGTTATGATTATTGGGCGTAAAAGGATCTTAGTAATGGTATTGATGTACAAATATTTATTTAATCATTCAATATTAATGTACGATAGCACCGTAATATAATATAATATCTTGTATAATTAGTGATTATAAATAGCCTATAACGAGTGCGGCAGAATTAATGATAACAATCTCTCGTTATTAGTACTTTTGTCGTATAAAAGAACGTCATCTCCTTGTCGCGCATTACAAAAGAAGTTATGGAAAATGTGAATTACATGGTTTTATTAGTTAAAAGCCATTTATATCATTATTTACAAAAATTTAATCTCGGCAATATTTACATATCACAGTCCGATATTGATAATTGATTATCGATAATTAATGTGAATATTCTACGTTATTCATGTAGATTATAAAAATCATGTTATCGTCATGTGATTCTTCTTCTAAATATGTTGCATCGTACGAAACTATTTTCTGTATGTCAAGATTTTAATTTTTACTAGAAAAAAAAACCAAAGCGCAATTGTATTTTCTATCATAATCTTGTAAATGAATCGGAGTTAGACCTCCCGTCTTAGTCACTTCCTCTATATATCCTTAATTCTTACACAGCGACTCCTATACGAAAACTTATTTTTCATATACTTAAATTATCAAAATATAATAAATATAATCTATTAGAATATCCGATACAGTGTACTAACTTCGAGGATAGGAAAACAGCGAGGACGAATTCTACATCGTTTATGTTGTGAATGACGTAATTTCTTGGCAATGCAGTAATCGGTGTATCTGTATTAAACACGTATAAGCAATCGGTATTCGTATCCTGCGAGCGATATGCAATAACGCTTGAATCTCGTGTTAAATATAGTTATGATCCTACGATAACAGAGATAAAAAATTAACAATTAACAGATAATCAGGTATCACACTTCTATCAATAATGAAATTCTCTTGATTATAGAAACAAATAGAATTGCAAGGGGATTGAAGCGTATTGAGCTGCAATTCGTTATGCTTTAACATTCTTCTCTGTTGTTTTGGTAGTAACTTGCAAAGGTACAGAGAACAATGCTTCCCATGGTGACTGAATAGAACTTATCACTGCTTCAGCAGCTCCATTCGAGACAAATTCCAAGATCCATGTTTCTTCAGCCATTGCAACTTCATCCAAGAAGCTCAAAGTAAGAGAGGTACCTTCGTGTGTCTAAAAATAGCACCATGAATATTAATGAAGAACGTAGTTTTAATATTTTTTATTTTCTAAAGTTCTTAATTACCAAGTGATGACTTACCACTTCTATTAAATTACTCATGTGCTGTTCTGTCATTATAGCTGGTATTTCGCGATTTCCTGGCATCAACCAGTGCATTTTGTCTTCGTTTATTACTAATGCTGATGAAGTTATCAGCAAGCCTGACATCTTGAGTTTCACATTGCGATTCTCAAATCTTAATGTTGCAAATGAGAACATGGCGAGCAATCTGACGCTATCATTTTCTCGATAGTGTTTGGAAGACTTTATTAAGTTGTGCATTAGCGAACTACAGTGCTCTGGCACAGAAAACTCTACCTCGCAACTATCCAGTAACCGTAGGTCTGCCATTAGGATAAATTATAAATAATATAACGTTTTAAAATTTAGAGCAATCTAGTATAAAGAACGCACCATTGAGATAAAATAATAAATTCGACGTTCTTTGGAAATCCTGCAGAACACACAAAAGGGTTGTGTTGGAAGATTCCTCGCCAAGTTTCGTTGGTTGTTCCAATTCAACCAAAATTCCCTGTTTGAAAGGCAAAGGTGCAAAACTACGCAACCTGTCCACTGTCCATGCGACTTCCTTCTGTAACCATTTTTGTGGATCCTCTCTGTAAAAAATATATATTACAATTTTGATGAAGAGTGCTCAAGTGAATAATAAAGTCTACAAAATTTTCTTAGTCATACCCCTCAGGTCCAGTAATTCTTAATATATAAATTTTCAATGTAGACAGAACTAAACATCCTGGGAAACATCCAGCCATATTCTTCATCAAAATTTCCGCCTGCACAATCAAACGTAAAAACATGTAAACTTACAGCAAAATGAAGACAGTTAAACGGCTAAGTGAACTTACACGAAGAACAAGAACTAAATCTTCATATTCGTGTTCAAAAACGTTTAAAATAATATGAAGTTTCACTCTATGGTCAACGCTACTGAAGTCCGTGTAAGAGTACTGAACGCCATTTCTTAAGAATTCCGATTCCTCCTCTTCTTTTGGCGGTGAACACTTGTTTGTACCAATTTTCATACTTTGAAGTAATCCTGATGAAAGGATTTAGATTAATGGCAGCATACTTCTGACATACTGCATAATAATCAATTTTCAGAACAAGAGTGAATTTACCTCCTAACATCGAGGTAAGATTTGACACTGGTGTAAATACTGTATCTTTCTCTGTCACAATAGTATCAGATAATTCGGTTTCGTTATTGCTTTTACTCTGAGACTTCTCGCTAGCCTCAACTTGCTTGTTAGTTTTATTCTCATAAGCAGTGCACACGCTATCAGTCAATGAACCTATAAAAGTAGTACATTTAATAATAAATATTAAACTCGATAATAGAATTACTACATGATATAAAAATGAAGAATATTTTTTTATGCAAACCTGATGAACTACTTTCTGTTAAACCCGTCATAATAGGAGCTGTATCAGGAATTGTTAAAAGGGACGGAGCAACGGCAATGCGCCTCTCCTCCGACGAACGTTTCCTACTTGGTGTCACGTTTGCCCTACACGTACATTTCAAAAGTAATATTCACTTGTTAATGCTACGACTGACTTAATTAACGATTAGATGCATTGTCATTTTCATATAAAACAAAAAGTGATACAAAACTCAAAATAAAAGATAAATGCGTTATTTTTAACGGTACTAACTTTGAACCTTCATCCAAAACTTCGATGCTACTTTGGCTCGGATTGCTAAGGACCTCGATATCGCTTTCATATTTCTTAGCCACAGTACTGGCTGAAGGAGTAGATTCCCTGGATTCGTCCAAACTGGTTGCCGAACCTGTTTAGTATCGAAAGGCAATAGATTTTTAATTACGAATACATCGTCACCGACCGATTGAAGGTGTAGCGATCATGAATCAATGTTTTTGAACCTATTCCCTATCACGATTCCAAAAAAAAGGACAATTTTTTTACAAAGACAAACGATAAGATCTAAAAGCATAGAGTGGTGTAATTCTAATGAACAAAAAAGAAAAGCGTGTTCTAAGAAGAAAGAGTAGAACGAAGTAAAATTTAAAAAATCGCCGTTTCGCTGCATCAAAAAGAATTTAATAAAAATATTTCTTCGATTATTTCGAATCGACAAGAGACGCTCTGCGATATCGATTCAGTTTAAAATATGGTTGCTTAGAGCTTTGCATAGAAAAATTTGCAGCGTGAGATACAAACGTACATGAGAACTTGCCAAAAATTCAATGTGAACATCTTTGACGGTTATTTGCACAGAATTAATGCTGTCTAGCTTTAAGATATTATATTGCATAAAAAGTTTGTCAAGACGCATTTGTATTATATATATACATAATACATATAAAGTGCACAGCAATATATGTATATATATTATAACTGCAAAGCATATAAATATCGCAAAGAGCGAATAAGATCTAAGAGTGTAGTGTGCTGTGATATGAATTATTGTGACTGAAGCTTACAGCAGACTTGGGCTTGGAAGTGAGAGTCGAAGTGCACCGGAGAAGTGGTGACGGATATAGCTCCACCCTCCGTTTCACCTGCACCGGGGATTAGTATGTTATAGTTCCAATCAACGATAAAACGCATTGACACTCAATCGACAAGACAGTTCTGAGAAAACTTCATATCCTTGGAAAAACTCGCACATTCGCTTACTTCCCACATTCACCTCTACTCGGATGAGTCTTACACAAAAATGCAAGCCCATCGCTGTGTTTCGCTCTGCGAAGGCGAAAAATAAAAGTGCACCAGTAATTGGTGTTTGCATGGTATTATACTACATTAGGTACGATACAAATCGATGCTCGAATGCAATTAGAGTGACTCCGTCAGTGAATGGACGCGTCATGTAAATTATATCTATATATAGTGTTTTTCACATTTCCCTCCAGTGAAGGTATCCATTCACTGGAGGAGTTTCTTAAGGTGTTCATTTACTGTAGGATTTACCCCATTGACATGTACTGTGTAATTAACCCATTCGCGTACATTTTTGTATATTATAATAACATTATTACTGCTATCGATGGTTACGAAATTAAATGATTATTCAATAATGATTTATATAGTCGGTTCACGAGCTCGGTGTGGTTTTTTTTGACAGTTTGCAAGGAAAACAGTCCTAACCGAATGACACGTTATTTTTAATGAAATAACGTAAGTATATGGTAAAGTAGAAGAATTAAATGTATTTAGCGTAAAATCATGCATATGCATACTTTCTAAAAAACATTTTATGCAGTGACATGGAGGCCTTGCTAGAGACTTCATTGTTTTCAATCTGTCAAAAAAACATTAAAAGCATGGACGGACTATACACATTGAATATCATTAATATTGTGTACGAGAGAGGAAGTGCGAAAGAATGGTATGCGAATGGGTCAACAGAAAATAAGATGAAACTAATATTATTTATCTTGATGTCCCGATAGCACAGTACGTCTTTACAAATGAATATTTAAAAAAAAATTGTTTATAGCGTGTAATGTATCAGCATAATAGACTTGAAGTAAAATTCACAGAACATTTGTACTCCGTGTACGTAGATGATGATATATGTAAATACAGTGAAACGGATTAATCTTTAATGTCCAGCAGGACTTATCGAACGCAGAAAGCTGGTTTGTTTACTGGAATGTTAATTTACTTGGACCTGTGAAACTATTTACTGCATTCAGTAGGTCGGATTGATATTCCAATTTTTTTTAATAATACGGTTCGTTAATCAAATTGTATGGTTCTTGAATTTATTAATGAATAATTTTAGACTTGCTAATTAATAGCAGAAATTGCTGTGTGCAGATCTCAATTAAATTGAGATCTCAATTAAAATGCTAATTCAAATTAGCATTGTAACATGCATTCGTGGAGTCTGACTGGGCCCGTGACACGACTTAATAACCCTGGAACTGTATTAGGAGTATGAGGATAAGTATGCTAGGGAATTTTTGATCGACAATTTTCAACTGAAATCGGTAAGAAAACTCCCTGTACGGTATAGAGTATTTTTTATCGATGCTTGGCAAACATTTTACACTACTTTAAATGCGTCCAATTCCAATAAATATACATCAATTTTTCTTTTATAGCTTAACCAAGAAATTGATGGACATGGAAATCTTTTTACTGCAAGAGGAAGCGCGCGCGGGGTACAATTTCGTCCCAGTGTACATACAACTTCCGAGACGGTTAGGAAGGTATACAGTTCTAGGGTTAAGGGAAATGGAAGAGGCTATTTGAATGGGTGAGTTATTACAGGAACAAGACTGGAATCTCGGAAATTTCGTACCCAAAAATTTCTTTACAAAAAATACTGTCAGTTAATTTATTACGCAACATTGAAGCCTTCCATAAAACACATCTGTCATGGCGACCCGACATTCTCTTTGCTGTTCCTTATTCAAAATTTATCGCACTATTGCACAGAAGCACCAGTAGGAACTAAAAAAAAGGAGCACGCAGGAAAAATTGTACAGCTTTGAACTTTACACCACATCACTGAGAATTACTTTCGTATAACCAATCACGAGATTTTTGGGTGCGAAATTTTCTCACTTCCCGCGTCGTCCGTGTGATAATTCACATATTTAAATAGTCTATTCCATTCGCCCTTTAGGAGCTTTTCCAAATAATAACGAAGTAGTCGTCCTTGTCGGAAAACTCAGAAAACCACTTCCCTGATTGGACAAATTCATTCTTCGTAAAAAATTAGATAATGAGACGTTAAATTTTACAATCTTACGACTCCGTATGATTCACTTGGGATGGCTTTGGTATTAAACCGGAAGTAGGCACGTAGGCTGTCTGAGACATTCTATCTCAATAATTTTTTTACTAGAGAACAAAATCACGCTAGCATTTCCGGGTTAAGGAGACGTAGTTTATATCACTCAGTCCGACATTTCTTTATAGAATTGAACAGGCATTTGCCTATTTGTTTGTTGTGCCTTAAAAAGTGAGAGCAACTCTTCTATGACTAAACAAAAAATTCCAGAAAAAATTTAAAAACCTATATTTTGTCCCTTAAAAACACGTAGAATCGATCATTTTTATTGGTACTGTGGTTCTCAATGAAAGAATTGATTATCTTCTTTTATTACATTTTATATTGATATTAGGTCGAGTCATAAGTAACTTCCGATGCAGCTAAGTAAGTCTGATAAAAAAAACGGAAGTTACTTATGACTTGACCTAATATTTTCAATATTCTTATCACAGTCAGGCCCCTTAATAACAAAAAAACTTAAGAAATATACCCCTCAATGACTACGTTTACACGACGGTCTTAAACCGTTTAATTAATACTGATCTAAAGAAATTGACGAATCATAAATATTCCTTACAAGTAGAAATGTCTATTATTTTTCTATTCGTTCAGATCAGTATTAACTAAACCGGTTTAAGACCGTCGTGGAGACGGTAGTCAATAGTGATTATCTCCACTTTGTCGTTTTTAATTACGTACACACATGCCTCGGCGCTGATGTCTTTGCGCATGCATCAATAAGCGCGATTAGGCAATAAATTAATAGGAATAACATTTGAGCACATTGGAGAGACGGCAATGCTCGTTCGTTGAGAGGTGACTTAAGGAGGAAGCACATAAGATTCCATAAGCCATAAGCAGTGCTTGCGATATGGATTTGCATTCTGGTTATGGTTTATGGAATCATGTGCTTCGGCCTTTAAAGAGAAATCTGTCCACTATTGAGGAGTTGAAGCAATTGAGGGTGTCCTGACTGTATTTGTGAAAAACCAGTTAGCTGTCAGTCTTTCCAATTTTATTCAAGTTTTCCAAGAATTTATTTGAAGAACACCTGCGAATGTATTTCGTATTTAGGGGCTGCGCATTTTTGGGAAACTAAAATCCCAAGCCGTTCTCTAACCACAAGAAAGAAGGCAAAATGTAGGTTTTGAAGTTTTTTTCTCAAGTTTAGGGCCTTGAGAAAAAAAACGATGCTAGGCGTTCTTCTAATAAATGCTTGAAACTCTAAAAAAAATTGTTACGACAGCCTGACATCTTGCTAAAAAGAAATAGAATAAGGAAGCCTTAAACCTATCGAAAACCGAAACACGTATTTCCACGTTTATTTTTGATTTTGGATTGGTTCTTACTTTTTAACGCTTAAAAACAAGTAACTAAATGCCCATTTGCTCTATAAAGAAAAACCGGACTTAGCGATTCAGTTGCATCATAACTGCAGATAAAAACACTCCATGTATATTTATAAAAGACCATTAGTAACAATTTACGTTAGAAAAAGATTATCTCTACGACTTTTCTGCATTCCTTTTACAGATTTGTTTTCGTAAATGCGACATTCTTGTACAGTTCAAACTTACCGATACTCGAATGTGACTCAGAATGCTGTAGATCTGTCGCTGCAGGAACATTCAAAGATTGATCTTTCTGTTGACCAGCTTTTATTTTTCCTTCAAAATTTTCTGCGCTTCTCGCATCAGGTGTCATCAGTTCATCCGTTTGTATAACCAGAGCACTTTGGCAAGTAGGACACTTCGGTGTTTTATTACCTATTAAATACAATTAATGATCATTTGCAGGCCAAAGAAAGTTTCTTACACAGAATATTGGTTAGACGATATTACTCACTAGAGGTTATAGTTGTGAGATAATTGTCATCATCTTGTGAGAAATGTGTAGAACATTTGATGCATTGAAAAACTTTTAACATTATTGGTCGTAATCTCATATTTTCACCAAGAGTTTGAACGATTTTCTACAAAAGATTTGTCATGTTAATACAATGTTTATATTGCATAATCAATGCTGTTTCTGCGTCAATATTAATTTGCTTTTGTAAAATACCTTGGCATCTTCGAGTTCTAAATAGTATGTCCTATTTTGTCGATCCTTCCGTGTCGTATCAAAAACAATGTCAACACTCGTTTCTTGCCCTCCGCCCATATCACAAGACAATACAGTATTCATTGCCCATCGTTGCTTTACTTCTCTCGTCATGGAATCTCGTTCCTTGATATAGCTACAAAATTAAAAAAAAAAAAGATATTCCTTACTATGCTAAACGAAACTATTCAAAAGCAAGAGAACTATTTACAAAGAAAAACTTACTCTGGACTAATAACGAGAAACAATTCCTCTCTTTCATGTATATTTTTTTTCTTCTGCACCAAATACAGATCTCCTATTTCTAAAAGTTCGAAACAGAAAACGAGCTGAAAAATAAATGTCTCGAACTCCGTGTACAATGAAAATAATAAGAAATAAGGAACATGAAATGTTGGTTTCAACCAATAATAATGGCATTCCAGCGAAAACTACAGTGAACTAATTTCGTTATTCATTGCAAGCGAACCTTTGAATATTTTTATAAAATTAAAAATATCTTACCCTCCTCAGGATCATAATTGTTTTCGATATCTTTTGGAGATATGTCTGGGATTTCGTTGATTGTTTCGTCCTCATTACTCTCCTCCTGTATCTCACTATCATTATTGTTCTCTTTATTATTACTGACATCGTTTACCTTTTGTTCACTGAATTGATGATCTTCACTACCAAACGTGTCTCCAATTAAATCCTTAGAAGTCGGATTATTTAATAAATTCAATGAGTCTGATAGGTGTGACGGAGACACGAATGCTGAAGCATTCACTGGAGTACTCGAACGAGTTTTTGGAGAAGAAGTACTAGTGAGCGTGGGGCCAGGAGTGCGCTCGAGACCCATGATATCTTGGACAAAAGTGCCAGCACGACTAGTTAACCAGTCATTTTCACCAAATTTTTCACGAAGTGCCAAAATTTGCTTCTTGATCTCCAAATGATCGGTCGAAGTTTCTAAATAAAAGTAAATCATCTTTAAAAAATTTACGGAAAGAAGAATTATACTTTAATAATTACCTATGCTAGAAATTGGTGTAGAACTTTCTATCGTTTTAAACTCAGCAATTACAGCTTCTTTTACGTTTCTCTTTCTCCTACTTTTCATTACACTTTTTTCGACACTCTTCGTTAATTCGGATGATTGACTTTCCGTTATAGATTCAGTAAAAATGGACGTCTCTACCGACGCAGATGTGACATCCGAAGTTACTGAAC
Organism: Trachelus troglodyta; assembly: GCA_030142635.1. Taxonomy (NCBI): domain Eukaryota; kingdom Metazoa; phylum Arthropoda; class Insecta; order Hymenoptera; family Cephidae; genus Trachelus; species Trachelus troglodyta. The sequence continues at coordinate 184,154 of JARQTJ010000357.1, forward strand.
CCGACAAAGAAGCCAAATCATCTCTGGATACAGAACGAACAGATCTAATTGCAAACATTCTATTTTGTGATACCAATTGCCTTTCCGACTTTGAGAACGGTAAATGATCCAGTACAAACTGAAACAATATCAATGCCATAATAACCGTTGGATTTGCCCAAATTGTATTGTTCAATAATACAATTCATTGAGTATATTGTCCATAATGTACATTCTGTAGTAAGCGTGTCTCACCTTCCGATCACTCAAACTAGGATGCAAGTGTCTTATAGTGAGTATTCTGTGTCTGGGATGATAGGACAATGGATTTCCATCCAGCGCCACCCACAAGAGCGTGGACATGGTTTCTAATGGCCATAGCACAGAATGTTCTGTTAAACAATTGTATGACAAATCTAATTCCGTAAGACATTCCAATCCATGTAAACCTGTAACAGTAATTTTGCATTTTAAAAACAAACATCATGCATCAGCTATGTTCTGCCAAATGTAACACAAACCGACCATTCAAATTATCTATATAATTGTTTTTCAATATCAATATCTGCAGTGTTTGAAATGATGCTTTATTGAATATTGGTACTGCCTCCAACTTGTTGAAACCAAGATTAATATTCTTAAGGCTTGGCAGGCAATTAAGTTCTGTTGCCGTTGATATCAAATTATGACTTAAATCTAACGTTTGAAGCCATGGAGCAAGTTCGAGCGATTTATCTAAACGTGCGAGAGCATTGTATGGCAATGCCAAATGCTGCAAAGAGGCCCAGACAAAGCCAACTCCAGCATCACCTCCACAAGCAGCTGTAAATGAATATTTCAATATGTTATAAATAAACAAACTAATACGCAAGAATATACTTTTTTTGAATACCTAACAATCTTCCAATCGATCCAACACCTCTTCCACCAGCACAAACAACACTTTCCAACTGTCCCCTAATACCTTGTATTCCTCTTACTAGTTCAATACACACTTTATGTAACTCCAAGTACTTTAAATGCCGAAATTTTCTAATATCAATGCCAACTTTAGCATCATTAGAGTTGTGTGTAACTTTCAAGCCAATTGTTTTTTGCACAAAGTCATGTAAAAATTTAAGATCCCTAAATATATCTATTTTGGAGCTATTACAAACTTGAAAAGAACACTCCAGGTCTTCGCTCTCATCAACAATTAGAGAAAATGCTTCGTTGAGGTCATTGAGCAATGTAGTTGATAAAGACAGCTTGCTTGTAGCACTTAGTACTTTATCACCATTTTGACGTAACAGTCTCGCCAAATCGGATATCTCCTGCATGCTTGGCATGCTTTGTGGATTGTAAGACATAGCAGACATGTTGTATCCCAATGACAAAGTATACAATACTTTGAGACAATTTTCTGGTCAACGTTAATAGATGCAGTGTACCATTTTGTACTGAAAAAGAAAAGGAAACGTCAGAGAAAGTTTTAGTCTTCAGTTGCAAAACAATTATACTTTGTATAATTGCGTGGAAACGTAAATATAAAAATACTTGCTGTCACAATACATAACAATAACAAATATGTATATCTTTCATTATGTAAGTATGTAATTTTCATTTTATCACCATTCCATACCCCTATATCGTAGCTGCAATAATCTTCTTAAAATTTCATAATGAAGACGTATCTTCAGTCTCGCAAGAAGAAATATTTGTATACCTTATAAATAATATCAAACGTCGTTCTCTACTAATCTTCTTCTTGTGACGACTGACGTTATTTCAGCATGTTTCTATTTCTCATTTCCGTCATATGTTATCATATGGTTTGCTTTACAATGCGCAACGTGTGTCTACTTCAGTCTACTTGTGTAAACACAAAGCTATATCATTAGTTATTTCGCAAATATTCTGTTGGAGCTAGCGAATAGCGGGACATCGTATTGGCACAAGTTGAGTAATTGGAAACCATCCATGGTTGTCTGTAGAAATATTTCAGGTTATCAAATTAAGATATCGAATTATGTGATTCCTTTAAACGTTTCTTGCGGTTTTTTAATGAAATTTATAATAATTGTAAATGCTAGCAATTTCAATAACAATACGTTTCAAAAAGTGTTTGGCTCAATCGATGCAACAGATTGCATAATGGTTCTAGGGAAATTAACAGTTTAGTACTTTTTCAGTCCCCTCTTACAATTATCATTTTAGACAAACCTGTTTGTTTATCATTTCCGTTGATACATCAGCATCCAGAAGAAAATCCGTAGCGTTAGCGTTCTAACCTAAAAATAATCGGTTTCGTGTTAAAAAATGAAGACGTTCATGATTTTTTTAAGCATCTTTTTGTTGTTAAATACAAATTTCATAAATGAATCTAAAGCGACAAAACAGAAATCATGGCGTGATAAAGATATAACTGATATGAACGATGCAGATTTGGAGCACTTATTGGAAGAATGGGAGGTAAAAGGAGATACATGATAAACACTGTCTCAATTTTGAAGTAGCTTTTATTTAAAAAGTGCAGAAAGCAGAAGTTACTATTATAACATTTGATTATAGAAAGACGATGAGCCTCTAGAACCAGATGAACTTCCAGAACATCTTAGACCAAGTCCTAAGATAGATTTATCACAGGTGAGCGTAGTACTACATGCATAACATGAATAAACTATATATTTAAAAAAGTATAATATATTCTTTGCAGATAGATATGTCAAATCCTGATAATGTGTTAAAAATTACCAAAAAAGGAAAGGGTGTAATGATGTTTGTTGATGTCTTAGAAGAGCTTTCAGAAGAAGAAGCTGACGTTGTAATGAAAATATGGCAGAGCAGTCTCCATAATAATCACATCATAGCAGAAAGGTAGAACTTGCATTATATTTATGTTCATTTACTCATTTGTCGCGAGCAGCTGAAATGTGTGTTTTGTGATAATTGTAGGTATCCTATTGATAAAAAGAGGTCTGTGTACTTATTCCCAGAAGGCTCGCAAGCCATCGATGCTAAAAATTATTTGATAGAACAACCTGAATTATCACATGTTACTTTAGAAGGTCAAATGTATCATGGCAAAAATTCCAAGGCAGTAAGTAAAATATATAAAGGCAATGGATTCCTAATTGATACAAAATGGTATAATTTATTTTTCAATATATTCTAGAAGACAGCCGAGACTGGAGCACAAAACATACTAAACACTAAACCTAAGAAAAAAAATAAAAAAAAATCTGAATTGTAAATTTATTAAAGAAAATACGTTTTTGTAATATTCTCAGAAAAAAATTACTTACTTTATAATAGTATATGCTAGTTCCTTTTATATTAGAAACAAGCTGCAAGTTGAAATTTGCAATTTGCTTCCTCCGAATCGTAGATAGTGTAAAAAGTTCCTATATGACGAAGCATTTTCATTTTTTTTAATCTTTGGCTTCCTCATAGATGAATCTTCATTTACTACCGAACCGCGAAATTTCGAATTGGTATAAAATTAAGTTCGCTTCGCCGATCTTCGCCAAACTTCATATGTATTACGGTTAGATGATATTTCATACTTACAGAGAATTGCGGTTTGATTCGTTGAAGTAAGTGCTAGTTACAGCAATAAAGTTGAATTTTCGAAAAATTCAAAATATGAAATCAAATCTTCTGGATGGATTCGGCCCAAATGAAATACCAATCAACCTTGGATACAAATCTCTTTGTCAAGAAATATTTAGACGAGTATCACAAAATTTGCGATCACTAGAGTGATAACGTCCTTTTTTTGGGAATTTGAAAACGACATGAAATCCGAACCGCAGCTTGAATCATGACGAAACTTATAGCCAATAAAGGGATTATATGTGGAGCTGCACATGCTTGCAAAATTTGGGGGCTGTAGCTAAAACCGTTCTCTAGTTGTACACGTTTGAATTTTGGGAGGCCATTACCCAACACACACACATACATCCGGACATTTTCTCCAAATGTGTTTTCTCGACGTTTTGGCACATTCTGAAGATGGTGACATGAAAATCACGGAAAAAAAAATTTCCACCGTCACATAGCTTCCTCTATGAGGAAGCAAAATGAATGAAATATTTTGGTTGTATATAATTTTCATTTCATAGACATTTTCTAGAGTATGCATTAATGACATTTAATTAAGAATGAATAAAGTCATATGTCCCAATCTAATGTTAAAATATTTGAATATTTAAATAAAGAATAAATGGTTTACATAAACCAAGCTATTCAAGAATTGTTAGCAGCTAATATATATTTCCTGAGCCCAATAATCTGTTTCATAAAGTCAAATGAAATACAATGGTTTACAAATAATTTTTATTGTGCTTTAAGTTACATAATATCGAATAATCAATGTGCTTTATTTAGTTAAGCTTGATTTACTAGTTCCGGAATCTGTTTGTACATTGTACAGTGCTTTAACTTCTCTTTGCAACTCCTTCACAACACTTGCAAGAGCATGTGGATTTACTCCATTTTCGCATAGCCTTACACAAATACTAAGCGTAGCAGCGTCCAAGTTGGTGTTCAGCAATTTAGAAATTTGATGTAATGTTTGGAACGTTTTACGAGCCGCATTAACCTGGTAATTCACAGGCTCTGGCATGCTGGCCCGATTTTGTTCCCTGTTAAATATACAATTAGATAATTATATAATAATACAATTGATTATTTAAAATATTTAAATCACATAACCAAGGAGTAATAATGGCACTTGTAAATGGATTAATTTTCCGCATTTCATTTAACAGTTGATTCTAAAGTCTTGCCAACAGCTTAATATATTGAGACCTCATTGGGATCTTGCCAGAAAGTATAAACTGTCCTATTAAAACATTATAGCAAACTATGCTGCTGTAATTCGAACCAAGGAAACAATATGTTTTTGATACATTCATAACATTTGAACATTTGTTTTTATATTCAGGAAATTACCGTTTCATTGTGAGCTCTAGCATAGTTATATTAAGTATACTAGTTTGTAAGTACATCGTGCCCTATATTTTGTCTTCTAACGACATTAAATTAGTGTGACCTAAAGATATTCATGGTCAGACTCTAACAAAGATATGGAGTAATTTGAATATGAAGAGTAGACATCGCGCTATTGAGACTTCAATTATAAGTCTCTTAGTGATCATTTGTGATATAGTTAAATGTAATCGTGTGAATGTGCATGGTAGTTTTATGAGATAAAAATTGATAAGAAAAGATACATATACTGTCAAATGTTCAATAAGTACGAGAACGACGAATGCTAATTGTTTTGTTTAGCTTGATCATTAGTGAAATGGTTATCGCCTACGCATATACGGAGATGGTACGACCAAAAATACTTACTCTCCGGCGTTAGACAGTTTTACGCAACGAACGGTCACAGTTAGAGAAAATATCTCTCAGGGCGTTGAATTGCACAGTTAAACAGAGCTTTTAAATTGCTGTCATTCGTTCTCGTTAGTGCGCGACACCTTAGAAAATTTTGCTGTTTTGGATAATATCACGGAGATGACAGCCAGGAACAACACGAACAAAAAGTCGCAAGAGGATGGCGGTTACAATCTTGAAAGTAACAAACTTTTTTATTTCTTTATTTTATATAGTTACAGTTCTCTCAACTGGTGAAACTATTGGTATTTAACTTTTAATTGGAATTCATTGAGTATCACATTTCTTGTTCATATTTAAAAAATTGTGAAATAATGCTTGCGCAAGAATATTTTTTAAACACGTTCCTAGTGCATTTCGCTATGTGGCGCAAGATGTGTCGGCAGAAGATAGAAATCTCTTCTGTCGAGAAGTCGGTAATGTAAATGTACATTATATGAATCTCTACTAAGTTAACTATCTGGATTGAAATTTCCATCAATGATTAAATTTGCATCGTATGAACGCAGCCTAACGAAGTAGGTGTGACGATCAGTCAGCTGATTCTTGCAAGGCTTACGGGATCGGCTTGGGAATCGTTATTCCCTTCACTCCAGGAAAATCTTGATTTTACTTAAAAACAATAGTTGATTAACGATGGCGCTTCATTCTGCAGGAAAGGGAAAACTTCTTGCTGTTATTGGTGACGAGGTAAACAATTTTTAATTAACTATTTTTATATATGTCATATTACTTGGAACATTATAAACGGAATTATTAATGTTTTGCAGGATACTTGCGTAGGATTCCTACTGGGAGGTGTTGGTGAAATCAACAAAAACCGTCAACCCAATTTTATGGTGGTTGATAAAAGTATGTTACCTACTTTATGTAATACTTGAATATTGCTGCTTCCAAAAATTGAAACTTATTTTTATAATGACCTAGCATATACGATATTACATGCAAGATACGAGTTAGTCGTCATTTTCCACTCACATACATAGTGTCATAGCAATACCACTGTTATTTTATGAAAATGCATGGGAAATTATAAGGTTGTTTTTTTGGGAGCTATCAATGTATAACTATTACTTCTAATTATGCATGTGCATGCATAATCGTGCATGTTTTTCTTATATTTGTTACAGACACTGCAGTTAGTGAAATTGAAGATACTTTCAAACGTTTCATCAAGCGAGATGATATTGATATCATACTCATAAATCAAAATGTAAGCTCAAAGATTGATAAAAGACATGAACTAATTAAATCAATTTACAGCCATAAAACTATTTTTGTTGTGCTACAGGTTGCAGAAATGATTCGTCATGTTATTGACAGTCACACTCAGCCTATCCCATCTGTCCTGGAGATTCCAAGCAAAGACCATCCATATGATGCGAGCAAAGACTCGATTTTGCGGCGTGCAAGGGTAAGCATACAGTGACATCATCTTTATCAGAATGTTACCATGGCTCAATCTTTATAATATTTTGTGCAGTTATTTTTACTCCTTAGTCACATAAATCATTTATTTTTCAGGGTATGTTCAACCCGGAAGATATTCATTAATGTACAATATTTCAGCACACACTGAATTGTTAATGAGAGTATTGTATACTAAAAGTATTTACGGATCCATGTATAATTTATTAGAGTAACCAATAGGTCCACGTTACACAAACTATTCCTGTGAGTATAAATAAGAAAGTCTAACATTCCATCACATAGCAATTCTTATAACTTTTACCACACGTAAAAATATTGTAGTGTATGGATATGTTATTGCAACTACCCTAAACAGAAGTGCATAATTAAATTTGTGAACGTATCAAATATACATATTCGAATTGGCATTGGTATAACTTGTAAAATGTAAAATCTTTTAATCAGTTGATGGAAATTGTAAAGTAATATATGTAAAAGATTATCCCATCGAATTCTTTAAATATTCAGTTTTGTTAGATGAATCATCATACCTGTTTTCCTTCTCTTGCAATTAACCAAAAGTATATCAAATATGTACATAATTGAATGAATAAAAAATTACATCACTAAAGTAAATCACAATTTATTTTTTTCATTATAAATGTATACAGATCAAATGATAATATAATGCATAGGGTAACAAAATCTTTTAATTTCACATTGAGACTAAATACTTTGTGAAACACATCTACCTATAACCATGACAAAACAAAATCAATAAAATTATTAATGGTATATATAAAGCCAACCTCCAACAATAAATAACCACAGATAAAACAAAAAAATCAATTACATGATTAACATTATACATATAACCGACCTTAAATGAATATCTACATATTCTAGTTCAATGAAATCAATAAATTACATAGCAGGAATAGGCCATCATTATAAGAATACATGGTGGATTCTGAAAACAAATATTCTATTTGCAATCATGGCAGTTTTACTGAAAATACAGAGAGACGTGAAGATTCTTTCGATATAGTCTTATGCCTAAATAAGAGTCTTAGTTAATAAATAACTATTTTTGTACATATCGTTTATACAAAGATATCGATAGGAAAACAAAATATATTATTCATTTTTTTTTATAGATTTCAATCCTTTGATCATATCTATTCGTTACGCGTTCCACACGTATCCGTTCACGTATTGTTATTTGCATATACATATATAACAACCAAACAAAGATAAAATTTAAAGTAATCAAAATCGTGCAAACAAATACAATTTATGCGTACAGTGCCTATTCGTGAATAATACTTGTATCGATATTGCTATAAATTTTGTTCTTGATATATTACGAATGAATGATATATCCATTATCTAAAATTTTCATTCTTTCTCAAGTAAGTTATGAATCACTTGGGAAATAATGTTTTGTACAATATGTTATGCATTTTAATTTTTTTAAAATAATTTTCGCACTTCTTTAATCACTTAAGCTCATACTTTTCATACTTTGTATTTCATTGTTTTGAACACACCTGACTTTTGAGATTTTAAGTACACGCAACTTAATACGATAATAGTATGAAATGCATTCCTGCCACTTGGACCTCTAGTGAGGACATAAAGCTACCAAGGAGCAAGAAGAACAAGTGCATTCGGTCAGTTCATGAGTTCTCTCAATGTTTATACTTATTATTATATCTAGATTTTGTTCCCCGTAAGATAATAAAGCAAGGAACAATACAGAAAGAAAAACATAACGCTTCTTTGTCCCCTTTCGGTAAAAGCATCAATGTAAATGGAGAATTTCCTACAAGGTCCATCATGTAAGTTTTTCTTGAGCATAGCCAAAATTTCACTTTAAATTCTATCTTTTTTTAGCCTCTTTGGCTTAAATTTTTCATGTATGACATTCTTCTATTTTTCACAGGAATCAATTTCGGTTTAAATAAGCAACGCGGGATGACCTTCATTATAGTTGAAGGTAGAACCCATTTTCCGATTACGAAATCCGTTAACAATAAATACTCGTGCATTTTAGACATCATCAACATCAGACGCAAAAGCAATAAAAATGAATTAGCACATCAAATCGCGCGATAACATAAACTGTATACTAACAAAAGAGAAAGCAATACAAATGCAATACAGTGGCATTAAACAAAAATCATAATATATAACCTTATTGTCTAGCCACTGTATGAACGTTGGTTGTAAAATATGATAAACGATTAAAAAATTAGATTATATTGATTTAATCATCTCGTTCCTCTCGTGCACTCATGAATAGTTTTTGTATCGTATGTGTCGCTTTCACTATAAAGAACAGGAACCCATTTTAGATACTCGTTAAATTTTAAATATAACTATCAGAATTATGAGGACTTACCATTCAAGTTTTGGAACCACCTAGGTCTTTTCGTCCAGACAACACCCATATAATATGCAGGAATGCCTGATAAAGTAATGACAGCACCCATGCCCACTTCGTAAGGCCTTTCATAACAAGGCACCAGTACCAAGAATGCACATACAACTACGAATGTTATGGGAACCCATAGTGAGACCTAGGTATCGAAAAAATTAGAAAAATATTTTTCTATTGTGTGGCACAATTAATTTTATATAAGAAAAAGTAGATTAGTCTACCTTGATGGGTCGCATCATGTTTGGCTGCTTGTACCTGAGCCACAGTATTCCAGCTACCGATAGCATTATGAAAAATGATTCAACTATACTGCAGTAGGTGATCAGTACGAAAACATCACTTGTGCACAGCATCATTAAAGATAAAATGCACTGAAACATTGGATTGAAGCAAAATGTATAAAAATTTATGCAAGAAATATGTGTCCAAGTTTTATACCTACCAAGAACACTAAGGCAGGGGTCGGAGTAAGTCTTCTGACATTGATATGGCTCAGCATCGATGGAAAATGTCCATTCCTAGCACCCACGAAACACATTCTCGACGACGTCATGATGTGAACGCTTAATCCACCGAATGCCGATACTGCTACCATTAAAGGTATCGTCCAAGCCATAACGCCAAGTAACTGATCACCAAGTGTCTACAATTGATGGAAAACAATGGCAGTGACAATGGTTAAAATCCCAAACATCTGAGTGTATACAATTTGAGTAAAAATAATACTGACTACAGCGATTGCATGAGATGATATCATGGCTGTTGGTGTTAGAACAGATAAATAAGCTATGTTTGCTAACACGTAAATCAACGTTACCAATGGTAGCGATATGTATATGGCGCGAGGTAAATTCCTATAAAAAAAAATGGTTAAATGTGGTTTGGTTTTTATAGAACATAGGAAGAGTTGACAATAATCTAATGCATGTACTTACACGTAGGGATCTTTTAGCTCTTCTGTCATGAAATTTAGATAATTCCAACCAGAATAGGAAAATATACCAGAGTAGAAGGCCACTGCAATTTTTCCCGGGTCCGTCGTGGTACCCTCGAACGCATTTTCAAAGTTTTCCGTATGTCCTGTAACATGTAATGTAATGTAATCTTAATTAGGATAAGTATTATCAGACGAAATCTGGCATGTATACAATTTTACGATAAAAATTTCAGTTGAATCATTTAAATAGATTATATTTCGATATAAATCTAAGGACATATAAATTACTGGAATGAAGCTTACCCATCAGTAACCACGTTAATCCCGCAATAATTATTATCACCAGAGCAGCAATTTTAGCGAACATGAACACATTTTGCATTTTTGACGTTTCTTTTACGTCGTAACAATTGACAAATGTAAGCAAACCTGATAAAATGTTTACAGATATAGTATCAATATTCAAGGTAAGGAAATGAAGATTTGTATGTTTGTAATACTTACAAATAGTAAGTGCTGCAATAAGTCTTACTCCAGCATCTGGTATGGGGCAATTGGGAAAGAACGGTTGGAGAACGTATTGAGCAAAAGTTAAACCCATGATAGCATTGGTTGTAGGTCTACAAAAACAAAGATAAATGTACGTTACAGGATAGTATTGTTATTTGAAATTCCTTCGATTTTTTAAATTTGTTACTCACACAAAAATTAAATTGGCAGCCCATAAATATAGAAAAGACGGCAGGGCTCCAAATGCCTCATGAATATAAGCATAATCTCCTCCACTGCGAGGTATACTTGTACCTAGTTCAGCATAACAAAGGGCACCCACCATCGAAAGAAGTCCACAAAGAACCCATATGATTAGAGACAGCCCTACACTACCTACTTCTTGAATAACACCCTTGGGTGAAACAAAGATACCTATAAAGAATAATTATTTGCATATTATCTACGTTTTATTCTATATTGCACAATTATTAATATCAGACAAGTAACTTACCAGAGCCAAATATTATTCCTAAGATAATAGCAACACCTTCCAATAAACCAAGTTGTTTCTTCATTCGTACTTTTCCGACTTTTTGATCATCCCCATTTACCGTAAATTTTGCATCACCCGCTGAATTCATTAATTGAATCTCACTAGGAGATTCGTGCGTTACTTGTTTCACCATTTTACTTTCAAAATTTGCAAGTTTACCTATATAAACACAAAATTAACCCTTTTATAATTTATGTACATACTGTATAATTTCTACATATGTATAAATATTTGAGTAATTTCTTATGATGCTGAATCTTATGTAATTTCTAATGTATTAGAAGTTAATGGCTAATGTTATCAAGTTATTTCTTTGCAAGAACTGCAAATGTCATGTTACCACAACGTCCATATCCATACTAAAACTTTGAGAAGTGAGGCTTTTCTACAGCACCTATCTGATTACGCTGTTGTAGCATAAAAATGATACAACAGTGTAATGATAAAACAGCTCATATGTTTATAAGCAATGCATATTAACAGAAGCTAAATGCAAAACTCTATAATCAGTTATACCATTCTTTCAGTTCAATATATATACATAAATAGATAAAGCATACAATTTTTAAATTGTAACTATCAAGCGTATGAATACACAAATAAATATACTAAACAATGATTACAGGTCCACTTTTTCCAATGCATATATAAGATATCTATATAGGATAATAGATAGTATAAGATTAATATAAGGTATTTTGAAACATGTGAGTCAAACAATGTCATTACTCTGTACTATTTAACACAGAGGTAAATTCAAAACAATGAAGGTTCCAAGAAATGAGTCCTAAGTACCAGATTGTAGTTTCACTTCTATGTAGCTTCAATATATAAGGCACAAATAAATTCTCAATATTTTTAAGATGGACAAAAACTTACCAAATATAATTTCCTTGGAATATAATATGAATTAAATTTATCAAGGCGTCTTGTGTGTCTGTAGTTTCTACTAAGTATAGAAAGTATGATGTACGATGCAATAGGTACAAGAGTTTGCAGAGATCTCTAAGACTGCTGTTATACCTTGGAATTGCTGCTCTAACATTCTCTAGAAAAGAAAAAAAAGAGCATAAATACTAGAAGAGTTAAACTTTCTCAAAGTTTGAAATACTTTTAGTCTGTAATAATAGAATATTTAACTTGAATGAAACCTTTTAAGGCAAGAACATCGTTGCACGTACTGTCAAAAATTTTAAACTCAATTAAAATATCTTCATAAATTAAAGCAATGTTCTGTTTTATCGAGTGCAATTGAAAGTAATTTATCGTAAATTACCTGACAGGAAAAGTGGCATAAAACTCCGCATCCACTTTGCTGGAATACACGTGCCAAACTGTCGCCTATGGATAAGAAAACGAAGACTCAAGAATTAAGGTATCAAATCTCGTTCTCACAGCCAATCGAATCACATCTTTAGCCACTCCGTGGGAGCCTTCATTTTTTGCCGAATAGTAGAGCACAATAGACTGTTGATGCTACATGAAAAAGGGAGATCTCGAATCTATGTAAAGAGAAATTTGCATTCTCCCCATTACAAATAGAACACCTTAATCATTTAGCTTTTTTGTCCTTCATTCACTTGATCGAGACAAATAACGGCCTGAAGATCATCATTGGGAGCTGCATAATTGACAAAATAAGAGTTATTTGAATTCTAGCATTCTAAGTTTGCATATGATCTGCGTACAGTATACTCATTGATTTCTTGTAAGAAGGATATAGATTTTTGTTTATTATACTTGGATTCACAGTATAGAGATTGTAATGATACTCATGCAATTTTTCCGCACATTTTGTGTATATCAGATAAAATTGTTTCCTCTTTGCACATTCCCACAGCAGATGCAATTACAATCTCTCAGAAAACGGAAGATGGATTGGGTCTTCGTAGGAAGATCCATGGGAAATTACCAATCGACATTCTTTCGGATTACATGGATATGCTCTACGTCACTGATCTTTGCTTGTGTTGTTATGTTATGGAACTTGTGCATTGCTGCATTTTCGCCGTATTTTCATATAAAAGTTGGAAATATATTCTATTACTGACAAGGAGTATGTATTTCACAATTTTCATCAGCATATCTCCTATCAATGTTCAATTGAAAATGAATAATTGTGCCGTGGAGCAGAGATTCCATTTTATGAAATTGCTTTTGCTTCTTTCTTCACATTCTAACCCCATTCTTATACACTTTTTCGTTTTTCTTATCATTCATTTATTTATATAGTAGATGCAATATACTTGAAGTCTTACAGAAAATATATTTTTTTTCCTTATTGCTACTGAAATAATCACATGGTTTTTGAGTTTTTAATGGGTACTTGGTATTTTAGGTTCAGGCAATATTGGATTAGCACACAGCCCAGGAAAAATATGATATAGTGCGTGATAAACGAAATATTTAAGGAAGATGTCATTCTCAGTGCATAATGATGACTATCGAAGGGTTGTTGAAGAAGCTGTAAACCAAAAAGAATCTTATATGGAAAGTGATACAGCAGCTGAATTTCTGTTAATACCAAAGCATGAACAGTGCATGGAGCAAACAATGGTACTTTTTCTGAATTTTTTTAAGTACTATAATAAATCATATTCTGACTGGTATTCTAATAATATATTTTATAACAAAAACAGGTTGTTGGGGAAGAAATAGTAACACCAGAAAGTATTCAAATAGGTAAATGTGTTCGTGACATTACCAGTTCAGATTCTACGAGTGAATCAAATAGGTATTTGGAAGAGAATGTTAATGCTGCTGAGCATATTGTAAATTACCACGAACCTTCTGATACCTTACACTCGCTAGCTGGGGCAAAGATTAAGCAAGAATGGAATGATAGCTTTACGGATGATCCTTTCATGGTAAATCTTATATAACACATTAAATATAGTATTTTATATATTTCTGTACGTTCATTCAATTCTCTATAGATTGCAGCAAAAAAATCTACTGATTTCTTTAAATTACTAATTTCATATCTCAGATTCGTATAAAAGATGTATATTACAAAAAAAATTAAAATAGTTTTTCAACTCTAGTGAGAAATTCTTTTTGTATTTCAGTACAATAGCTTATGTTGTATTCCTTTGATTAAATAGCAACCAGATTATGATGGGCAAGAAGCTACATTACAGTACGGAGAGGAAATGCCAGAGGCTGATGAAGAAGATGCAGAAACAATAGCAACATTTGTAACTTCTGCTGGTCAACAATTAGCTTTATACGCAGTAGAAGATTCTGATGAAGTATTTGCTGTGGCTGTCTATGATGAATCTGGGGAACCTCCTACGAATTTTCAATTTCTACTAAAGTATGCTTCTATTCAGGATATATTCTGTGTACATGTACTGTATAATTGTCATTGGCGAAATTTATAGAGCCGACGTGGAACGATTGATAGGGGAAGGTGCGGTAAGAACAGTGAAGAAACCAACTCAAATGAAAAATCAATTGGTAACTACACATCCTCCAGTATTCTTACCTAAGCAAGAACCAGTTGAAAAAATAGAAAGCCCGGAGATTTCAATGGCCGAAATAACGGGGTTATATAAAACGAACCAAAAATCTAGTACCTGCAACAAAAAGTCTAGAATCGCTCAGCATTCAGATTTATTAGACACCAAGCCATGCAACGTGACTTATTCTTCTGAGAGACGGTCAGATATTACATACGTAATGATGGATGATACCGGTGAAAATATTGGTAAGTTACCTCATTACCGTAAATCAAATGTTCTTGTAAAATATCGAGCCCTGGATAATTCAAGTCTATATCTTTTGCAGTGAATCGATCGGAGGAAAGTCAAGAATGCTTCGAAAGTGACAATGAAATCATTGAACAGTCAACAGTACAATACATTCTTTTGGAAGGCGATCAATCGGATTCAGAATTAACTTTCGACGAGATTCAGGCGACGCTACGGAGTCTAAAGACGTCGCAGTCTCGATCATCATTAAAGAAACCACTAAACGGAAAACTAGCAACGGACCAAAAGACTACAAACGGAATGTTCCTCATGAATTCTCCAAATGGTTCCATGCAGAGTAAATCACAAATCCCATCGAGTTACTGTACAGTGTCTTCAGAGACTGGACGAAGGCCTCATTGTAATTACGGATCTTCAAGAAAAAATCACATTTCTAGTTCATTGATGGGGAGAAAATATATATCCGAAGGAAAAGATAGTTTAACGAGTATCATGGGAAAATCCGTAACTACTGCGAGTACAGATAATACCGTCTCGAAGCAGGTTTCACCAATTTCTTTATCCGAAGGCAAAATCGCTGAAACAATTCAGACTGTGTCAAAAGTGAAAAGATCTCGCAAACAGCAGTTAACACTAGTAAATCGTGGAGATTCCGAAATAATAATACAACCTGCATCCCTATTGAACGAGGAGGACAATACACATAAAAAGCGAGGAAGGCGAAAAAAGAAACCTCTTCCCGATCCAGATTACAATCCACGACCTGTAAGAACGAAACGTGTAAAAAAGTCACCCAGGTATAGAACAGTTGAAGTGATTGAAATTGACATTGACGAGGAGGAAGGTGCTCCGGAAATCGAGGGCGATGCGGTCGAAATCGCCGTAGGGGATCCTAACAAAGAGAAAGGATCAAGCGACAAGGAGAACGACGTCATAATGGTGGGAGATTCGGATAATGAGTTTCAAGTATCACCAGTAAAATCTTCACCGGCTGTCTTACAGTGTGAGCACTGTTCACGGAACTTCAGGCAACAAAGAGCACTTGACACACATTCTAGAGTGTGTCCAAAATCACCTACAAATGCGCACAAGACACAAGAAAGGGCAGCGAGGACAGCTATAGACAGAAGTAACGGGAGCGACGAGGACGAAAAACAGACGGTGAAAAAGCAGTATACGTGTAAAGTGTGCCAGGAGAAATTTGACGTTGTCGTCGCCCTGGCACGACATGCGCGCACTAACCATAGTCAGAGAAAGAAGGGTAGGCCCGCTAAAATTGCTAATGAAACTAAAGCCGAAACTCCACCCCTACCGGAATCTCCTACGCCGGAGGAGAAGGAGCCGATAGTGGTGCAAAAAACTAGAAAGAAAAAGAACCAAAGCCCTAATAGAATTTGGAATGTCAAGAAATTAAGTTGTACCGACTGTGGCAGGTGGTTTCCCAGTGCCGCATTACTCTCGGCGCATTGTTTACAACATGCAACCAAAATGTCCGGTAAGTATCGCATCTGAAAAATATCTAAACAACAAACAATGCTTCCTTGCAGTATCAAAATTATTCCCAGTTCATCTGGTGTATGGAATTCTTCAATTTCTTATAGATTCAAGCTGAAAGTTCTTTTCGTGTTTCCCATATACGGAAATCCTTCCTATCCACTGTTCAATGGATCTATTTCCTTATCAAATAGACTTCGTTCCTGCATTGCAATAGATTTTATTAAAAAGCTTATGTAGTATAGTTAACAAATGACTTAGTTTCAATGACTGTCACAGTCAGTATACATATATACTGAATATTGGAATTTTGGTATGCTGTTTGCAGAACAACAAAGACGACGGTGCCAAACGTGCAAGAAACTCATAAAATCGAGGTCTCTTTATATTCGTCACATAAAGATGCACAGTAAGGCCAGGACGAGTGTAAAATCGATGACAAATATTTTGCAAAAAAAGCTACGACGCACAAGGCAGGCAGCGAGTAAAATTACGTCGTTGAGGAAACGTGGAAGGCCCAGAAAACTTTGATCCGTTGTGTGAAAACAAATAGAATTTATCATGAAAATTGTATACACATCAAGAGATATGTAACGTAACTTGACGTGACGTAGCATAACGTAATGTGAAACTTACGTTAATATATATCAGTTCGCGTAATTATTATTAAATTAACTTATGGATTGTTCTACGATGATACAGAATCCATTGCAATTGATAAAAGGTTGTTTTTAAAATACGTAATATCGTTTATACGGACCGTCGTAATGTGCATCGATAGTATACCAAATAAATTTACATACTCAGAGAGTAGGTAATAAATATAAATATGATTTATATTTATAATTATAGACATTAAATTACAAATTTTCTTCAACGAAATCACCGCTGTTTCGTTACATATCTCATAGAGGTGTTTGAGTACGCTAAGTTCCAGGCAACTGGATTTGTTGAACCTAGAATATTACCTACCTTTAGTTTATCAAATTATGGCATATTATCGATAGACGTTAAGCAATGTAAATAATACTATTTCCTCGGAAATGAATATTTGCAAAATGCATTAATACGGTGTTCTCGTAAGCGTACCGATTCGCGATATTCTAGAAAGATGACAAAGTCTCTGTAATATTTTGAATAATAGAATGATATATAAAAAGAATATATTGATACAGATTAGATACTGTCGTACACGTATTACAATTATTATAAATAAAGAACTAACTTTAAGTTGTAAATGATCCTGTTATTTTGATACAGCCTCGTGTATATGTATAAAGCAATATAGTATAAACTACTCATATTAAGTAAAAAAATAAAGCGTGATTCGTTGTGCTATTTACGACTATACTACACAAACTTCAGACTGTTAAACAAAGTGTTGTACAGGTCCTCGTAATGTCTTGGTACAAAACTAGAAACACAAATTTCACCTAAATAAAATAATTCAGTTAGCTGGTTTACAAGAATGTGAAATTCAGCGACAAAATAAAATTGCTAAAACTTCTATGCACTTTAGATTTTTATAATGACACACTCCGCAGAGATATAGAAACTATAATGTCAATGGATTATAGTTGCTTCTTTTATTAATTCACTGCTATGTGAAAATGCATGTTATCTCAGGCTTTCATGATATACAATCATGATGGGGTAAAAGTAGAGTACGAGCGTTCGCTAGAGATTGTTTTTTTTTAAATTTTATTGGAGATTGTTTGTTGCAAACTATGCACCATGCGAGTTTCATAAGGTGTACTCAGTAGGTAAGTCTAGTCGCAAAAATATGTATTGAATACAACAAAATTTCATAATGAGCCTAATGACCTTCATTTCTGAGGAGCTTGCGCAGAAAAGAGGTTGCAATCACTGATGAAGGCCCAGTTAGGTCATAGAACATGTTCTCTGATGTTCTCTGGTTAGGTACACTGTTCAAACGCGCGTTCAAACGTGGACTATCGTCCAATTCAATCCAATTGTATAACGCGTCCAGAGGAATTCACACTGCTATTGGTCTCGAGTTGCGTTAAAATGCGCCTTCGATGAATGTGACTGAGTTCTGAAGTAAAAAACGTGCCAGACAGCGTAAAGTTTGCCGCCAAATTCTAGTAACGCTTCGTGTATTTTAAGTGTGCGGTTTATTATTTTATTAAAAAATGGATGTGGGCGATTTGCACGCCGGACAAATGCGTGTCAAGGATGACGTCGGAATACAATGCCAAAAATTATTTCAAGATTTTCTTGAAGTGTGCGTATTTTGTATTGTTATGTTACGAGTACACATTATTTGTGTTGTAAACTTTGTCCTTGTACAGTACATTTGCAATAATTAATACATTATATTAATTAATTTTCTTCGACAGATTTAAAGAAGATGGTGAAGTAAAATATCTTGAATCAGCTAAAGAACTAGTTAGTCCAGAGCGAAGTACTTTGGAAGTTTCCTTCGATGACATTGAGAAATATAATCAAGTTTTGTCAACTATTATTATTGAGGAATATTATAGGTCAGTTTTATTCATTTTTAATAATATATTTTCGGATAAACTACTTCACATACTAATATTAACAATAATTATGTAATAATAATATTGTTTTTAGAGTATATCCATTCTTATGTCAAGCAGTTTGTAATTATGTGAAAGATACAGGAGATATGAGAAAGGAGAAAGAATGCTATGTCAGTCTCGTTGATGTGCCAACTAGACATAAAGTGAGAGAACTTACTACAGCCAAGATTGGAACGCTTATTCGTATATCAGGACAAGTTGTAAGAACTCATCCTGTTCATCCAGAATTGATTCTTGGTACTTTCATTTGTATGGATTGCAATGCAATTATAAAGAATGTTGAGCAGCAGTTTAAGGTAGATCTAATTTTTCTATTATAGTTTGTATATAAAATATTTCAAAACATTATAGAACTCTATTGTTATTTATAGTTTACCAATCCTACAATTTGCCGAAATCCAGTATGTAGTAATCGTCGTCGATTCATGCTGGACGTCGATAACTCAGTGTTCATAGACTTTCAAAAAGTTCGTATTCAAGAGACGCAGGCCGAACTCCCTAGAGGATGCATTCCGCGTTCACTAGATATTATTTTAAGAGCAGAAACGGTCGAGACTGTACAGCCTGGTGATAGGTTTGTATCCCAAATTATACTAATGCATATTTGAAATATATCACATTGTAAACTAATGTTCAAATACATAGGTACGATTTTACGGGAACGCTTATAGTGGTGCCGGATGTTGGATCTTTAGCATTTCCCGGTGCTAAAGCAGAATTTGGATCCAGACACAAACATGGTGACCAAGAGGAAGGTGTTAGAGGACTCAAAGCTCTTGGTATCAGAGATTTAAACTATAGAATGGCATTTCTTGCATGCAGCATCACTGCCACAAGTTCCAGGGTACTAATGTCTCACTTTATTCACATTGAAAATTATAAGTCAAAGGCATCAACTAATGAGAAAGATGGGCTGCTTATTTAAGGTATCACTAAACATTTCCATTGCTTTTGTAGTTCGGTGGTATTGAAATGGCAATGGAAGAAATATCCCAGGAGATGATGAAGCGACAAATGACAGAAGCAGAATGGAACAAGGTGTACGAAATGAGCAGAGATAAGAATTTGTATCAGAATCTGGTGTCAAGTTTATTCCCAGCTATTCATGGAAATGACGAAGTCAAGAAAGGAGTTACACTGATGCTCTTTGGTGGCGTGCCCAAGACCACCATCGAAGGCACCACACTTCGTGGTGATATTAATTGCTGTATCGTAGGAGATCCTAGTACTGCCAAGTCGCAGTTGCTCAAGCAAGTAACTGATTTTTCTCCAAGAGCCGTGTATACCTCAGGGAAAGCATCCACTGCAGCTGGTTTAACAGCAGCCGTCGTACGAGATGAGGAGTCATCGGATTTTGTTATTGAAGCTGGTGCGTTGATGCTCGCAGATAATGGGATTTGTTGTATAGATGAGTTTGACAAGATGGATCCACGAGACCAGGTTGCCATTCACGAAGCAATGGAACAACAGACCATTTCCATTGCCAAGGTAACGTTCAATTCCTATGTTCTTCAGTATCAATAGTAAAATACCTAAAAGTTCTTAATTTATATGTAGGCTGGTGTCAGAGCAACTTTGAATGCTCGAACATCCATACTTGCTGCAGCCAATCCCATAAACGGTCGCTACGATCGCAGTAAATCCTTACAACAAAATGTTTTATTAACAGCACCTATCATGTCTCGATTTGATCTATTTTTCATCTTAGTTGACGAATGTAATGAGGTCATAGACAATGCAATTGCCAAAAAAATCGTTGATCTTCATAGTAACAATATAGTTAATATAGAGACAGTCTATACTCAGACAGAAATTCTGAGATACATTAACTTCGCAAAGCACTTCAAACCAGTTATACATCCGGTAAGTTCTATGCTTCTAGATAATTAACAGCTCATTTTTATTAAATTGCTTTGCATGGTACAGGACTCTGCGGAAATTCTGATTGAAAGTTATACGACTCTCCGGCAAAGAGAAGGTACCGGCTCAGGAAAGTCCACATGGCGTGTTACTGTACGTCAACTGGAGAGTCTGATACGACTATCCGAGGCGTTGGCTAAGCTTGAATGTGTCGATGAAGTCACAGTAAAGCACGTTAAGGAGGCTCGACGATTACTGAGCAAAAGTATCGTGCGCGTAGAACAGCCAGACATTGATCTCAACGAGGATGAGTACAATGAAAATGGCACAGGAATGGAGTTGGACGATGCACCGCCTCTTATGGCTGCCTTCAACGCACTTGACAGCAATGATAGAAACACTGCTGCGTCTACAGGTAAGTTAATTAAGACCTTTGAATTATTAATTGTGTCATACATATTTTTTTATTTATTTATTGTTTAATGGTAATTAAAACTACTATAGATGAAGCAGTAGCCGCAGACGTTCCTAAAAAGAAGCTCACTATGTCCTTTGATGAATACAAAAATCTGTCCAACATGTTAGTGCTTTATATGCGCAACGAGGAGAATCGTATCGAGAGCGAAGGTTTGATCGAAAGTTATTTTTTTTATATTGAAAAGATTTTTATTATACATTTAAGTCTACAGAGAATTCTTTTTTCATATTGTAGATGATGGTAAGGAAGGTACAAAAAAGTCGGAATTGGTTGCATGGTACCTTGATCAGATACAGGATCAAATCGATTCCGAGGAAGAATTGCTGGAACGCAAGGCACTTGTTGAGAAAATTATAGACAGGCTAATATATCATGTATGTATATAATATAATAACAATTATAATATATATTGTTCACTAATATACTATTATTTTTTTAGGATCAAATTATAATTCCTTTAAAAACGGGTGTATTAGGAAGCGGCGAACAGGACAGCGACGAAGATCCTACGCTCGTCGTTCATCCCAATTACGTCATAGAGATTTAATGCTATAATTCTTTAACTCTCGAACTTCGACAAGAAGTTAATTTGAATTATAAGAAAGTAAAATAAAATATTACCTTTTGATACTCTTTTCCCATACAACGTTTTACGGTGAGCTGAATGTTAGTTATCTTTTTTGATATTTATAATTGTACAAGTTTTATTAACACATTTTTTTACATAAACAAATTTATTGTTAACAGATATTCCTAATACAAATAATTATGGGCCAATCAAATTTTTTAAAATCTTTACACCAGCAAAATTAATACTTAAATTCCTGATAATTGTAACAAATTATTAGAGTTCCAGTTGATTTGAAGCTTGTATATAAAGCTTCCTATTTACTAACCATATGAATAGTACATATATTAGATTACTAATAACACGCAATAGTAAAAAGTTCACCTATTTGTCGTTCTTCAATTCTCATCTCTTGACCAACCTCTTCCAGATCGTCAATATGAATTGCAATTTAAGTCATTAGCGTAGTTATGACACTTGTCCTCATAATTATATATGACTGTCTAATTACTTAGAAGCCACGGTCGTCGAACGAGATTCGACATATAAATAAACAGGCGTTCAATGGTGACGCGATTCTCTAAATATCGACGTGGTACTTATAACTTTATACCTTTTTTCATTTTCAAAAGTTGTTCAGTGCCAATATTATTTCTATTGCTATTTGATGTCGGCAATTGAAATATTACGAGCAAAAACAAGAAGCTGTAATATCTTCAAAAGATCAGTAGCACCCATTGTAAAAATATGGTTACTGCGGAGGATACAACACTGCAGCAAGTACAAATAAATTTCAATATAACAAATATTTTAATACATTTATAATTAAACAGTGGATTAATAGCATGAAAATAAAATATTCTACTGTGTGAAATAGCCCTTGTTGACAAGTGCATGAGTGAAGCGTTATTGGTAATAAAATTTAAGTAAATTGCTATACATACAATGATACATATAAAATGCATTAAATGGTAATGTGTTTTTGTGCAGTTGTCATTACGAATTCATGAAGCAATGCATGATTTTTATGATACGTATATTTCAGTCTATTAAATAATTTGTAATTAAAGTTTCGTTCATGTTTTTGTCATATTCACAGTATTAAATTAGTCAAGTGATAAAGGCGCCTTTTCATGCGCCGCTAACGGTGGTGCCTCGATGATAAAGTGGTATTCAACTACTATTCGCGTCCGCTCGCATTTGTTGCTAATATAATAATTAGTTTTCAAAGATAATTAAGTGTGCAAACATCACTAATAAACATAGGAAAAAAGATAAAAAGAAACAAATAGCTGGAATAGCTGCTGCTAGCATAGAGCTGGAAAAATTTGAACGGCATTACAAAAATAACTTTCTTTCAACTCAGCGTGCAAAATTCGATTTTTCATGCCTGTTAGTAGTGTGCGAAGTGCCCGATTCACGCGTTTTGACGCTCGGTGTGCAAAGTAATTCATTTCGCGCACTGATTCTAGCTCGTTGCTTATGATAAAGAAATGGTATCATAACGGTATAGTTATAATCCATATCGCACACTAAGTTAAAGAAAAACAAAACATGAGAAATCCAATTTCGTACACCGAGTTAAAAAAAATAGTATGCGACACGTGTGCGCGTACGTGTATCATAATGTACTGTATTGGGCTGATCCAGTTTTGAAGAAGTTACTAAAGTGGGTTTTATTACGTTCTTTCTCCGCTCTTGACGTCTATCAAGTTCAAAAATAATTGTTGATTAGATACAATCGTTCACTAATTAAATATGGTAACTGCTACACACATCTCGTTACTTTGTCACCAACAAAGTACGAGAAGTTGAACCAAATCGAACTTTTTGTGCTGGACGCTGGGTGACACTAGGTGCGTGAAACGCTACCCTAATACGTATAGATTAAATGACGTAACAACGCACATTTCCTCGTGGCAAATTCTAAAGCGTTGTTGCAATAAAAATGTGTAGACGGTTTTGATAACATTTAGTAGGTGTTTGACAGCAAAAACAAGAATTCGGTTGTTTTAACCTAATTAGGGACAATTGCACGCACTGACTTTATGTTTTGTTTATGCTAGATATAGCTGGCGATATGAAAGCTTAAGATACGGTGTGTATAGTACATAAATAATTGCTTAGTCCAATTTAAAATTGTAAGGTTCGTACGAAATGTCAGTACTTGCATAAACGTAACGAGAGCTACATCGGGCCGGATAAATCAGTGGATGAAAAGTTGCTCTCATAAAATTGTGCAATAAATATTGTAAATAGTCACATAATAATAATATGCCGTTCATCAGAAAAAGGGTACAGCATACAGTTAAAGTACACGTTGGAAATATTTGTCTTGTGAAAATTCAAATAAATTTTTTTAAATCGTGTAATTTCGTGAACATGTTTTGCGTTTGATACGCGTTTGATTTCTTTTCAGGAACGACAGTGGGTAGCCTATGTTGGCGATTTTTCGCTCTGGAAAAATTATTTAGATAAGAAAGACGGTTTCACATGGATTTTGGTTAAATTCCTGGACTCTCTACTGCGCGGATATGCACAAGTGAGTAAAAAATATATAATTAAAATAACGTAGAGGCATTATCATTTTTTTACGATCAATTGATTATAATGAGACCATATTTTTAATTGGAATTTAATATAGAATGAAATATTAGTCTTTAAAGCATTTTGTCTAACAAGTTACAGCGAACAAAATGGACGAATATCAAATAAGCAGTATTTTCTTAATGACATATGAAGCCCTTACATCAATATTACATCTATAACTTTGGGATATGAACAAAACAATTGATTAATGCATTCAAGTAGTTAACAATAATAACATGCACCAGAAAAATGATTATATGTATTGTGACGTTATTTTCGAAACGAATTTCTGCCGGGACTCTATTAATTAATGACGACGATACCGTAACCGTC
>JARQTJ010000357.1:209054-271252 GCA_030142635.1 Trachelus troglodyta
AGTCCTGCGCGACGAATTTGCGCACACGCAATTTTGGGTAACTCCCAGTACTTCTAAATATGCTTGGCCAGAATTTCCGATATATACATATACAAAAACCAATATATTTCAAACAAGTATGTTTTATATTTATTCACTCGTAACATCGCTGAGTTTTTTATTGTAAAAATACATCATCAACATGAATGTGTGATCATAAAATATATATCAAAGAGTGGTTTCTTAATTGAAAATCGTATGTAAATAAAGTACAGCGGTACGGCGTGATGCAATGAATCTAATAAGTTTAAAAACTGTATTCGTAAAAATGAAGAGAAAAAAGATCTTGTAAAACTGTTATCTCTAAAACAATTAATATATTAAGTGTAAATTATTTATAAGCATGTAACGTCATTAATAATCTCAGCCATCAAGTTTTTATCTTGTAAGGCTGCTTCTAGTTCATCCTGATCCCATTGTAGGTGAACTTTCGACAATCTGGGTTCTTTCTTGCCGCTTACTCGAATGATTCCGCGAGTTTCCACCAAAGAACAAAGACCAACGAATTCCGAAATGTCGACGGCATGAATATTACGCTTTCGACATACTTTTTTGTATACCTCGTGCAGCTACAAAATACAACCAGTCATTGAACATCGGTACAACATAAACTATTACTGCGATAACGAAACGTACCTTGCCAATTGTAACAACTTTGTTCTTGCCTTTATTAAGAATGAGCATCAGAGAACACAACAGAAATTTCTGCTGCAAAGGAAATGTATTCTCGTCTTTGTCAATATTTTGAGAACCGCCATAAACGCCATTCAACACAGTAACAACTTCTTTAAGATCGACAGGTTTCTCAACATGTACGTTTTGTTTCTTAGGGCTTCCTGTATTTTTCTCTGAAAGTAATACAACATTTAATGTACTGTTGTAATAACGAACAACCTGAGGAATGATTTTGTCACTTGATTAAGCACTTCATAGCAAATATTTACGAGACATTGTTAAAGAATCCTTTAAGGCCACGTGACTCACGCATTCCTGAAGCTTACCATTATCGTTTGTTGGCTGTAGAACTTGGGCCGTCTTCTGAGATTCTGCCAATTCAACCACTCTTCTGCTGATATCCAGAGCCCTTCTGACGTCACCAGAAACGGCGGCCACTTTCCCGGCAAGCATTTGCATCGCCATTGTCGTAAAAACATCCGAAACATCAGCCTGCTTTAATCTGTCAGTTATAATATTAACAATTTCCTGTTTAGAGTAAGGAGCGAAATGCATCAATTTAGGCTTCAACTCGCATCTTGCTTGAAGTCTTGGCAATATTCTATCTGTAAGATCCAAAGCATTGGCAATACCAACAAGGATCAATTTTGAATTTGGTTTGGACGGCCATTCGAAAATAGAATACAATACAGATTGCTTTTTACAATCTAGTTGATCTATCTCATCAAGTATCAACAGAATCATTTTGTGATTGGATATTAAATATTTTTCAATAGCTGCCTTACTAGCATGTACTGATTTGGTTATACCTAGACCCAACTCTTGCACAATTTTAGCATAGATTGTAGTAGCTGATTTCATGGTTGTGCAATTCACATAAATCACTTTGAAGGAGGATTTGAATTCTGGATGAAGCATAGTCTTAGAGAGACATGCCGTTTTTCCAGTACCTGGTGGTCCCGATACATAAAGTGAACCAGAGGTTTTATTCTTCACATGTACACACATAAAATCGTACAACCGAGCCAACTCTGCTTCTCTACCAGGCAAATTCTCTGGTGTGGAACTGTGTAAAGCTTTACGTGCATTCTGATATTTTTCGGAGGTGAAAAGTCTTTTTGGAGCTAGTCTCTCTACACCTTCGGGAGAAGATGCTATGTCAAGTCTTTTCAGTAGAGTTGCTGGTGTTGTAGGAGAAACTTGTTTCTCAGTTTTCTTTTGCTTTGGTGGAGTAGAACCTTGTTCCTCGGAACTGCTTGATTTTCGTATCCTTCGTGGAGTCCTTGCAATATTATTCTCCTTCTCAATATTGTTTCTATAATTTCCTCTTGCTTGAACAAGATTCTCTGCATCGGAATCAGAATCAGATTCGCTTGAACTCACAGTCACAATTTTCTTTACGGTTGAAGTATACCTGGTGCTAGGAGTGCTTCTCAAAGCTGCTCCAGTGAAGTCCTGCTTTTGAGCGTTCTCTTTACTTCCGTAAAACGTCGTTTTTTTCCTGATGGTAAAGGGTATGGTTGTCTGTAGACTGGTCATGCTTCTGGAATTTATTCCTTTCGCGCAAAAGTACTTTAAAACAGTCCCTTACTGTAAAACCTGCGTCAGCTGTTTTTCTATCAAACCGTTGACTATCAATTTCACAATTTGGCTTAAGAACGGCCCTATTCGTTGAAGTTCCTATTTATCCTCCCTGTCGCGTAGAATGCGAAAACTTTTCAGCCTTTGTGTCAGTGTCTTGACCAAAGCAACAAGTGCAGGTAAATTGCAGACCGCTGGCTGTTTTTGTGGGAGAACCCTTTAAGCGCGGGAAAAGCTGTAACCAACTGCGCCACATATAGGTGTCGCCCGTGAAGCAAAGCGCCACCAAATGATAATTGTGAAACTAGCGGCGCTGGGTAAGGCGGGTAAGGCTTCCGGAGGTGCCGGAGAGTCTCTTCCATATTGGTTTTAGAAGCGAGAGGACCTCACGGCTACGAAATCCGTGGCGATCCGAGGAATCTAGAGAAATCTAGACTTCTCTAACCAGCAAGAATGAGAGCCAAGGTACGTACAGATCTTTTCTGATATTTATTATACATTAGTTTTTTTATACTTGTCCAAAATTTACTTTCTGAAAATCAAACGGCAGTCTACGGTCGCAAATTTGTGCAAGTCTTTCTGTAAGGCATAACATCGGTCGGAACGCTTCAAAAAATATTAATTATCACATTGATACAGAGCTTGTGGCATGGAATTGAGAATTGTGGATTTATTAAATTTTGGCTGGTACTGACACGTGATTGTTTATATGCGACTGTAATGACGCTGTCGCCATCGCGTATTTTTTTTTAGTACATAGTTACATCGTGACACGTGTAAATAATGAATTTTTATATGTACAACTTTCTTACTTTTGAACGGAAAGCGAAGCTAACTGAAATATCCTAATGAATTTTAAATAATTATATTACAGTGGCGTAAGAAGAGGATGCGGAGGCTAAAGCGTAAAAGGAGGAAGATGCGTGCAAGGTCTAAATAGACAGCCCATCTTAATTTCTGTAAGTATTTTTGGTTAAAACACATAGAACTATATTTCTAATTAAATATGAAAAATAATTATATTAATTCAAAAATTTTAATATTAGAAGCATGGGACAAATATAAAATCTTTAATTCCACAAATATGTCCAGAGCTTATCCTTATGCTTCAAATAATAAAAATGTTTTATTTTTCAGCTGTTTGCATGAAACACTATCATGGACACCTACTACCATAGTCATGAAGGTTGACATATTGCAGATCTACATGGATACAACATCATACCATTAATTGCACAAGCGGAGAAAAATATTTTACAAACGTACATGTCTTGTATGGTTTAATAAACGACTATTCAAGATACAGAAGAGACAAACATTTTTACCTGTCAAAAATCCTAATTCCATATTGATTTACTGACCTTACAGAAAGATTTTAGGGGAAATTATAATGAATTGTAAAGTTATAACGGATGAAATACTTTCTGATTATTTTGAATAGTAAAAATAATGTTAAATCTCATGTCTGTAAAATAAGTTGGCATTAGAAATAGATGTCAGTGCCTTAATTTGTTTTCGTTGACATTGATTAGTATTTGACCATTTTTACATTTCCTTCATTTTTGTTATGTCCTACACGCATGTTTCACCCAACATAACCTGAAATATGTATTTATATGCCGTCAAGATGTGTAGCCGGGTCGCGCGAATGTTATGTCAAACAGGAAAAGTTTTGTATCAATTATCCTACTATCGCACAACCAATTTACCGCAATATTCGCGAGTTTCTCATGTACGTTTATATTCAAGTGACAATATTCAAAAGAAGCTGACAGACGAAACAATTTCAGAGGATAATAACGAGGAACATAACCTACCAACAGGAATAGCCGAAAAATATAAAGTATTTCGTGATGAAGACGCAGAGATTATATTCGATGTTGACGAGGAAAGGAAAAGAATTACTTTGGAAGAGCTTAATACTGAAACAGAAACTGTCAACCCTTACAAAGGACTGAATATGAACCGTAAGTACAAAATAAAGATTTGATTAGGCGTCTTTAGTCGACGTTTGGTTAATAATATGAACGTATTTCAGACGGCGTAAACGGCGTGTTCGACATCGAAGATCTAGTGGAGCTGTTAAAAAGGGATAATGCTAAGAATATATTCGTAGCTACAGTGCCAGCTGAACTTGCATACGTTGATTATTTGGTAGTTGTAAACGCACGATCGCAGAAACATCTGAATGCACTTGCGCATTTTGTGCGCAAAGCGTACAAATTAAAAAGACACAAAACGGATGAAATACCGAAAATCGAAGGAGCGAATTCCAAGGACTGGCTAGCTTTAGATTTAGGGAATATTGCCCTTCACATATTTTCTTCGGAAGCTAGGGAATTGTATGATTTAGATACATTATGGGCTGTTGGTCCAGAATTTGATGACAAAACGCACGAAGTTAATCCTCGAGAAAAAATATATGAGCAATACAATGAGTTCCTAAACGATCTTCTACCGGCTGACAGTCGTTAATGTATAGTATACTATAGGCTGGTAAATTTTTAATAAATTTTAATTCAATTATGTATTAATTATGCCTTTCTACCCGAAATACCAAGTCCTATCCATTATAAATAAGCTTTTGAAATTTTAATTGACTGCAGCTCCTCAAAAGAAATTGCGTTACGAGACACGGTACAGTTTCTGATGCATCATACACTGTACATGAAAAATTCGTAATGTCACACTATAGTGTTTTTCTTCGTAAATGGCTTTTCTACTTCTTTCTCGCTCCATGTGACACACAAATACACAAACACAGGGGCGGGCTGGACGCGTGTATCCAGCGTGCGTGCATTACCCCCACATGCTATTCTTTTTATCTCCTAATTAGTGTTCTTTCTAGAGCAACTAGCTATCGAGGCACAGCTAGTTCCTACGTATGCTTTATCTGAAACCTCCATTCATCCTTATCAAGTTATCTTTGGAGTGACAAGCCACGAGAGTAGCGGCACTGGCACTGTTCTCCCCAAGACTTTTCTTTCACTTTCTACTTCCTTTCTTCCATTCAGGTGTACGGTGTCAAGGTCCGAGACGTGGTTCGTGGTTCGATTACGCAATTTCCATTTGAATCGTCCAACCGTGCAACCGGCACCGCCGAACACAGTGAAATACCAGTTGTGAAATGTTGAACGCGTCGAAATTATTCTGCTGTCATCGAATGTTGCTCCCCGTACGACCTCAACTCTTGCGGTACTTTGCTCAACTCTTCTATTAATATATCCTGTTTGTTTGGATTTTCCAAAGAATCCAGAATCACATTCCTAGTTCAGCGTGCGAAATCGAATATTCTTGCGGTGAAACCTCTTTGCTGAAATACAGGTAGAAGGAAAAGTATGGCCGACTGGCTTGTCAGTACAAACGAGTGTATAATGGTGCGAGTTGCTTTTCTATAGTGAAATATACAGAAATACAAAGACCACTTACATGTGACGTACGAAACGTTCAAACGAAATCACGCAGCTGCGATAAGACAATTTTCTTCTGTGACTCATGAGTCGAGCAGTTTATGCATGATTTCTTATTTAGTCTGTTCCTCGCCTGGACGACTCGTTCCTCGTCGACTCACGTGAACTGTTTTTGCTATTGAAAATGGTGCAACGATTGCGCGTATAAGCTGCATTTCCAGCAGGAACAGAATTAAAAGTCTGACATGTGCCAGTACCAGTTAAATGAAATATTGTGAAAGAGTGAGGTGACGCCAATCAATTGGAAAAGGATTGGGGCGTACCAATGTTATGGATTAAATAGCTAGTTCTGAACGGAATGTCGTGCAGAGATTTTGTGATTTATCGCACTAATAAGCGAGAGAGAATGAGAAATAAATAATTATTGTGTCCTAAAGGTAGGGGAATCTGTTAAAAAAAATGGTGAATAAATCGGGTCCAATTTGTCAAGCGAAGGCGATGCGATGCCTGAAGGTTCCTCTCAAATCTACGGAACAGATTTATCTGGTCTTCCTGATCCCGACGCTTGTCAATTGTTGTGTCTACGTAATCCACTTCTCTATGGATTTGGTAACTGCCGAGCAACACTTTAAAGAAGGCAATCCAGTCTGGGGAAGCTGCACGATAGCTTTGATGTATTCGCCTGCAATAGCTTACTTCGTGCTGACAGTTTCAAGACCGGACTGGTGGATGACAGAGGATGAAAAACTCACCAAGGGCATCGTCATGTGGTTTCTACTTCAGTTGTGTCAATTGATAGCATTTCCGCTTTTTGCCCTATATAGGTATCCATAAAGTTTTATCTATTTAAATTATTTCTCTCGAAGTCGCGTGCAGTAGCTTTTTTCTCAGGTATGCTGGCCTCATAGTCCTGGCCATAGACGCCATCGTGTTGACTGGCGAAGAAAGAACAAAGACTTTAAACGTTGCATCTAAACCAGCTGCTATAGAACTCTACTTCTTCCTTCAAGCGTGGTTTCAGGCAGCTCCTCAGGCCATC
This sequence comes from Trachelus troglodyta, assembly GCA_030142635.1. Lineage (NCBI taxonomy): Eukaryota > Metazoa > Arthropoda > Insecta > Hymenoptera > Cephidae > Trachelus > Trachelus troglodyta. Next base: position 215,799 of record JARQTJ010000357.1, read on the forward strand.
CTCCAGACACACTTACTCTTTCGGGTGCAAAAGATCGACCGGTCGCATCAGTCAGGTAGATTGCACGTCGCCTCCGTTGTTGCTGGGTAAAGATTAACGCGTGTATTCTTATGCAGTAGTCATCCATATCCTCTGTGTCGTCGTGTCGGTCGTCGTATTGGCTATTCAGACAATGTCCTTTCAAAGGTTTGAGAGCCAACGTATAAACGGCAGAAAACTGCCATGGGCAATGTGGCTGAAGAAACATCGAGATCAGGTATTTAAGATGTCAGTTGTTACCGCAGTAAGGAGATAATATTATCATGAAAATTCCTTCCAGGAGCTGAAAGATCTCGAGGAAATGAAGCCATTGCAGCCATCAAGCGCGACACCAATTCCGAAGGAAGACGCCATTGAGATCGAACGGATCGCAGTGGAGATTGATATCGTAGCGCTGTCAGAAGCGCCGCGGTCGAGGGTAGATCGTAAACTTTCCGACCAGAGTCTTCCTGATTTGAAACGTCAAATTTCCAAAACGCCTCCACTTCCTCCGAGAAATGCTCACTTGATGCCACCGCCGACACCGTTGCGAGGTGTCACCTCCGTGACGCCACTTCCGGTTCCTGAAATGCCAGCTCCTCCGCGGCCAGACTCCATCGCTTGGAATCTCGACGCAGAAGAGGAGCCAGAAAGCGCAAATTCAGGTTTCGTCACGAGATCCGTGAGTATTGCAGAGTCGACGCACCGCACGCACAGCCTGCGACTTCCGCAAAGGAAATATTCGACCAAAGGCCTAGAGGAAGATGATCCCGTCGGACGATTTCTGGCGTTTCTCTGGTGGTTTTTATTTATTCTTTCGCGAATACTCTCTATCGCAGTATTTTATGAATTCTATCCTGAAACCCTTGGAATTGTTATCGCTGTACACTACGCTTTTATGTTAGCGTACCTTTTCTATTATTCGAAAGATTACGAAGTGACGACTGTCTGCATAAACCTGTGGTTGGGTCTCGTGTACATCTTCAGTGTGATCGAATATAAAATCAAATTCAAGTACCCCGACAAGTGGTTGCTCGCATATTACACATTGGTTATGTTGCAAAATACCTTTCTGTCGATAGTTTATTACTTTTATGCCAATTGGGAGAGCTTCTGGTACATGTACATATTTTTCATAACTCTCGGGAGTATGGGATTGTGCATTTTATCCACTACCGTATATTTCGTTCTCTTCAAACCAAAGACGCGTCGTATTTACAGCAGTTGAGGCTATTTTTCCTTAATTTCCAAACTCATCCATGACTCAGAATTATTAAAATTAGGTTTCAGTACGCTATATGGTTTGAGCTTTTTTCCCTTGTTTTTCCAAAATAGTACCGCGAGTGAGTAAATGTGCAAAATATATATGTATATTGTCCGAGGTAGGTCCATTGAGATCAAGCACTGATCGCACATAGGTACATAGATTATTTATTAGATGCTAACTGTCGATAGCAAAATTCTATTACGTAATAGAAAAATGATCCACCTAGAAACCTCTTTTTTTTTAATAGTCCCTAAGTTCGACAATACATATCGTCTTACCAATAAATTTATATTAATTATTTACAGTATCGTATACTATGTACAACACGATTCTCACTAGTCGAGGTTGTTTTTCATGCTGTTTAAAATAATATATAATGTTTCCGCAACTTTTATGTCTTCTTTGTTTTGTATCTCACTCTGTACAAAACCAATGAATCGTTCAACTCGAGGTTTGATAGGCATCTCAAGGACTACGATGGGGGATATGCACACTAAGGATCTCAAATATAAATCATTGAAGGAATTACATCATTTAAGATTAAACGTGAATGTTAGAGTCTCTGTGAAGGTTCCCTAATTGTGCCTCGAACATTATGTCATTTAATAGTTTTTCCGCGATGATTCTTTGATCAACCCTCATGTTACGCAATTTCGCGGCGACGTTGCGACCTATCGCGTCGAATTCATCCTCAATCACAAACGAATTATTATGAGAAAATTTCAATAGATCACCAGATTCCGGCTCCTCTGATCTCCGTCTTCTCGCTACCGGCGATTCGGACCAATCGGCCGGTTGCTCGCAGCTTTCCTCACTACCAGGTTGATACGCGTCCTAGGAACCAATAAAGATCATTTTGTACAATTTTTTTTCAGGTCCAATTTAACTTAAATAAATCACAACATTCTTTTAATTCATACTTTCTTTCAATCCTGTCCATATAAGAAATAGCAATCAAATTATTAACTATTTCAAGTACATTAACTTACTGATTTGTAGCTTTTCCTATATCCCCTTTTTGTCCTGACAAATTCTGGACATTTTTCTGCAGATAAATCAATATACACCATAGCGGGTCTCCTCTGGTTGGATTTGCATTTTATCTTATCGATCATAAATGGATGAACCCTCTAAATTAAAAAAAATCAAATAAAATAAACAACTATAGTGCAGACAGCTAAAATAATGGTAAATGAAAAGTAAACCTTTATGTGACTCAAGAAATTTCCTGTAGATTTAAGGTTCCCATTGAGTAGCTTTTGGCATTGAAGGCAGCGAACAGTAACATTGGTATCTTCTACTCTAATCACTGTGAAGAATTCTCCATCAAGAATAGCAGGTAAACGAATAGGAGTAAGTGTCATATTTTGCTGAGCATTGGATTGGATCTGTGTAACTTGTGCCGTCTGATGTGTCTGATGTTGCTGTTGCTGCTGCTGGTGCTGCTGCTGCTGTTGTTGTTGTTGTTGTTGCACTGTAGAAACCTCGTGATTCTCTTGATTTTCAGTTTGAGCTGGTTGTGGAGGTGCTTGGTCAGGTACTGTTTGAGTCATCTCTTGTTGTTGATTCGCTGCTTCGATCATGCATGAATCAAAAGCTTCAATCTTGGTCTCGTACCTTTGTGCAGGAAAATTATCCATGACTAAAGTTGTAAGTGTTACGTTTCTCTCTGATTGCTGGTTATTGTAAAGCACGTTTGGAGCACCCTGAGCCGTTCTTCTAGTGCAGCCCTCGACGACGGTAACGTGGAATACAATTGTTTATCTTGGGTTCTTATTGAATTTTAGATAAGCTGACAGATAAGAATGTCATGCGACGCATCTAGATCAGATAATAGATGAGGGACAGCGAGCCTGATAAGCGAGAGGAACTCTAATCGTGGCAAATCGGGTTACTGGTTACTATCTGCCAACCTCCAAGAAGAGAAACGATTTTCTTGCACGTTATGTTCTATAGCACGTAAGATTGTAGAAAACACGAATTTGCATGTCGGCATCTCGTATCGGATTAACTGTTGTCTTCCGTTGGCTTTAAAAGCTAATTTGTTTGGGATACTGTTTAATAAAAATATGCACATCATATTTCTAAGAGGGACGATACTGAATGATGCACGCTTGGTAACACTGTAGTAAACAAACGTGCTACCGAGCACTAAGATAAAAGTTAATCCCAGGAACAAAATTACATATTTAATAAATCCAAGTCTCTTCTTCTGTTAGTTTCCAAAATCTCTGACAGAAACTGTTGTATCTTTTCTTCAAATTTTTGGATTTTCAGTAAGCAAAAGTTACTTATATCATAAAATTAAAGAGAAAGAACTTGATGAAATTGTCAGTTGATGGTGGCTCCACTTGTTAAGAGTGAACTACTAGCAAAACATACCGGTTGCATATGGTGTTATTAGGCGCTACCGGGCACTGCCGGGCACTACGAGCAAGTACCAGCGAGTACCGTTGCATTGGTGTGATTAACATTTAATTCGTGATGTTAAATTCTTATTTTTTGTTCAATATACCAATTTTTTTATCGTTCGTTATCTTCTAAATTGGTTTAAACACAGGCGATTATGAATATAATCATTTTTAAAGAAATATTGAAATTTTTCGCAATTCAACCTAACAACTTGAAGTCTTTACTGGTTATGATGGAAAACGTTTTCTGAACAACCTATCAAGTTAGACTTGTACATGGCAGAGCTTATTATCAGATATATAAAAAATAAATTATTGGCCCATTAAAATCTGTACTATTTTATTAATATTAAAGAAATATTACTGGTATTCAGTGAAATAAAACCCATTGGGATATTCATGAATATTGCTGATTTTTCATGAGTTATTTGACATAAGTGTTTTCTTTCCAATACTGCTACCATGCAAAATATTGTATCATCAAGAAGTAAGAGAGTTTTTACATTAGAAAAAAATTCAATGTCCGAACCTCCTCGTAAAAGACTGAAGATGCAATCTATTCAAAAGACTGAAACTGTAACATCAAAATCTACAATGTTGCATACATCTAAAAGTGAAGATAAGAAACTTTTAAAAAGCAGTTACATCCCGTTAGCTGAGAAAATGAGACCGTTAAGCCTCGGTCAATACATGGGCCAAAAGCATATTCTTGATTATGGGATGGTATTGTACCAATTATTGGAGAAGAATGAAATTCCAAGCATGATACTGTGGGGTCCACCGGGATGTGGAAAGGTAATTATATGAATGAGCAGGAGGATCATTAATTCAAAAAAAAATTAGGCATATGATTTTTTCAGACTACTCTTGCCACCATAATAGCTCGTCTGAATAATCAAGAAGGTGAAAGTAAAGCTACACGTTTTGTCAAGCTATCAGCCACTTTGTCTGGCATTGGTGACATTAAAGAAGCTGTGAACGAAGCGAAGAATGAAGTAAAATTTGATCGTCGGACCATTATTTTTATGGATGAGATTCATCGCTTCAATAAGCTCCAGCAGGATATTTTTTTACCTCACGTTGAAGCCGGCACGATTACATTGATCGGAGCTACCACCGAAAATCCCTCCTTCAGTTTAAATTCTGCATTACTTAGTCGCTGTCGAGTATTCGTACTTGAAAAACTCGCCAATACGGAATTGATATCAATATTACAAAAAGCTATCGTTTTGATGAATGGGAAAATCTGCGACCCGTCAAACTTTGTGAATCTTGAAATTTTAAAAACTAATGTGTCTGAAGATATAAACTTTTTAATAGATATAAAAAATATCGAATGGCTAGCTAAAGCATGTGATGGAAATGCTCGTGTAGCTTTGGGTGGATTGGAATTGGCAATTCAGTGTAAAATGACGAGCAGTACTGCATCTCAATCGCAAAAATTTGAAACAATAACATTAGAAGATATAAAGAGAAGTCTTATGCGATATCAAACAGTGACGGACAAACTTGGCGAAAATTGTCAGGATTTGATTTCTGCGCTGCAAAAGTCTATAAGAGCAGGAGAAGCGAATGCATCGCTTTACTGGTTGGCAAGAGTAATGGCAGCGGGAGAGGATCCCGTGTGCGTAGCAAGACGTTTAATAAGAATTGCCACAGAGGATGTGGGAATAATCGATCCCGATGCTTTAGGTGGGTACTATTACATTATTTTGATTGCCCTTTTAAGCTGTGTACATTATTATGCCCAATCTGCATTACTCTATTCTCTAGGTATCGCAGTTAACACGATGCACGGCTGTCAGATGATTGGTATGCCAGAGTGCGACGTCTTGCTCACCCAGTGCGTTGCTTACTTGGCCAGATCGCAAAAATCCCGAATTGTGGATAACGCGTTGAGAGCAGCACAGCAATTTGTGCAAAACCAAAAGGGATCACAGCCATCCGTGCCGCAGCACATACGTTGTAAATCAGAAGAGGCAAAGCTAGGTAAATAAGAAAGAATTATTTTTTCTCCGCCTGTGCCTAATTTTAAACGAATAATTTGTTATAGGTCCAACGCGAAAAGATTTAATTGAAAAGGAAGATAGCAGCAAGCATCATTTGCCGAAGGGTTTAGAAAATGTCAATTTTTTCAAAACTACGACGGGGAAAATTATGACGTCTAATACTAAATAAATATTGTACAAAAAATAAAAAGTTGCAAAAAATTAAATAAATCAAATTTATTAATTTGTGTCGCTCACAGTCGTGGTAAATGATCGTTAAATGAATGCTATATATGCTCAAGGTCAGCGAATCCTTAACCAGGAGGTTCGAAAGAGTCAGGGTCGAAAAGTGTTGCAAATCTGTAGCACGCGGTGAAGTAAAGTGAAGTCACGAGGGGGCAGTGAGCGCTGCCACGAAAGAAACGTGGGTGAACGTGGGTGAATCAGTCACGAGTAGTCAAGAGGTATGCGGTACAGAGTTACAATAACGACAGAGAGAAAGAGTGAGGGCCAGAGGCAGGCAGGCAACGTGACAAGCATCAGCTGACATCAGAGTTTAGGCCAAGCAGGCAGCCAACAGCACAGGCAGCCGTGGTTCTCTTTTGACGCCGCGTTCAGCGACGATCAGTCGCGATCATTTTTCTCTTGCGCAATCTTTTTAAAGTCATTACCAGTTGTTGCCAGTTCGTCGAACCTCGCTCCGTTTATCCCTTATTCTCGTGTGTTCCGTGTTAAATTACAGTGTTATTGTGTCAAGTCAAGAAATACGGTCATGAAAATTTGGACGTCCGAACACATTTTCAAGTGAGTTATTCGCCCTTTAACTTCATTAATTGAATGATAGCCAGCGAGACATGCCAAGGAGAGAATGTAGGACTATCTATTGCATTTTCTAATTTCAGCCATCCGTGGGAAACGGTGACGCAAGCTGCATGGAGAAAATATCCGAATCCCATGAATCCTGCAGTTATTGGCACGGATGTCATCGATAGAAAAGTCGTGAACGGAGTCTTGCATACTCATAGACTCGTCTCTAGTAAATGGGGATTTCCAAAATGGGCACAAGCTGTGAGTACTTTTCGCTTTCTGCTCTGTGAATCTCCTCGAACACCGAAATTTTTGTGATTTTACTGCCGCAATGGTGCACATAACCTCTAAGCCTGGGAACGGATGCTATTCACGAAGTAGTTAGTTTTATACTTTAACTAATACTTGAATTATAATTTCTTGGCATACAAAATTCTTACAAAGTTTTAAATATTGTTTAACGTAACTAATTTTGTTGTGCAATGGAATTATTATGTTGTGCAGCTGCTGACTTTCCCTAACGAATGTGGTTCCCTTTGATGTACCTACTCACTGCATCATTACATTTCATTCGATTACTTTCTGTGCGAGGTTCGTTCAAATATTTATTTCCTTCGCGAATTAAGCCATTTCTACAGAAATAGCTGTGTATTAGGTTACGTAATCCGAATTGCTCCGTGAAATACATTATCGAAATGGTAATTCAAAGATTTAGCCGGATAGTAAGTTACATATTTCGATTACCACATACGAATATCTGAATGTAACGTAGCCAATTTTAGTTGGTAGGTTGCTCAATAAAATTCACGACCTTTCGACATTTCCTTTTAGATAGACTCACGGACAAGTGCACTAGCAACCATTGTTTCACAACTATGCGGTTTCTTGTATTTTCCATAGGAATAAAAACAATCACAGGCTGTGGTAAGTGATTGTGTTTATCGATGAAAACGATGACGTAGACCAGATTAGTGATTCGATGCAGAAGCGACTGCGGTGCAGTAAACCTAATCGATTGCTGACGTCAAAGGTTCTATATCTATTACGGTTGCGAGCAGCTTCACATGCTTCGAGAGCATGTGTAGACGTTCTTATGAAACTTGTGTAGGTTAATTTCTCGTGTTATAATCGATTACTCGGTCGGTCTGTACTGGACTCAAAAATGTGCTTTGCTGCAGGAGGTCTCGCTCCGATCGATCTGTGCCATCCTAGGGTAAAAATCTTCCGTGCATACGGAATCTCAGCTGTCGGTATGGTATCCTCCGTTCCATTTACCCGCACGCAGTACGTATGTACGAATCCTTATTGCTAGGAACTTTCGTATCGATGTAAAATTACATAACGCTCGGTTGAATTCTATAAAGAAGAATTGAAATTCAAAGAGAAGACAGACTTTGGGTTAATAATTTGTGCCTGCACCGTCACTTCACAGACACGGAAGTTTTGTCGAAAACGGCGGCACTTCTATTTTCGATGTTGGAGAATCGCGAAGCAGTAAAACAAGCATTTCTCGTATGAACTTTGATAATGAGCCCGTTCGACGTTACGTTGCTTGGCAATAATCCAGACACGAAGGGATGAAACCGGAGAAGAATGCCTGTTTCTTCCTTTTCTCATTCCGATTGTAAGATGTCCTTTATTCGTACAGGTCGCTTCCTTTAGTCGGATTTTCTCGAAATTTTGCCGTTTTGTAAAGGCATTTTGTAAGATCGCTTGAAAGCAGCTTGAAAAAAGCCTGTATCAGTCTCTCGTATCGGATGCCGAGAGAGCCGAGAGAGAAGAACTTGAATGAAACGGCTGGCTACCATTGGCGGCTCCTCGTGAAATTATCGTTTGAGGAGAAAGTGAAAAAGGCGAATTTCAAACGGGCCAGTGTATTTTCGTTAGATGCGTTTTCACGTTACGGCCTCGAATGCTCGAGCGAGCATTCTCTACTGAAACTTTTACGGTAATTAAGAAGGAGGCTTCGCAGTCGAAAATTTTATTGGACCCTTCTTCTTCTCCTTCTAATTCTTTTTCTTTATTTTGATCTTTACTCTATTGGTGAAAGGGAAACTTTCCAAATTCCTGAAAAGAACTTGTATCGTGCAACGCGATTTTAATTAGGGTGCAACACCTCTTAGGAAGGCTCTATGTATTCCTCCCCTATAAATATATCGCATGGACGATTAATCGGGAGGAAAACAATAACTTAAATGTACTTAAGCCGGAGCCCAATTAGTGTCTTTCTAACGACCTAATTATTCATGCTAATTTGTTAATAATTTCGTACTACTTTTCGGCTTTGCCAGCGCGTTTTATCCGATCCTTTCCCTGGTCCATCGAAGTGCTTATGCCTTCCAATTATTTACAGCCGGTAATTTGTTTTAATTATTGTCCGGAATTAATTAATTTCCACAGCTACCGGCTCGCCGTGTAGTAGCCAACCCGTTGCACAACTACACCCAGTCAACTCCAAATTGCTGTCAATTAATAACGAAATTCTCCTGCTATCTTCGACTCTCTCTTTTTCTCTCTCTCTCTTGTTTATCTGATAATTGTCCCTCCGTTCGTTATCCCCGCAACGTGCAAATGCACCCTTAGGGAAGCACTACTTCCTTCGACAAAATATCAACATGGCCTTATTCACGTTCGCTGGAGTCCTACCTGCATCTCCTCTTGTCCTCGGTGGGACGTGTCTCGGTGATTCCATTAATATTTCAGCAAATCGATTCCGTTCCTAAGAATTGGGACTCTTTGCTCTATTCGAATGATAAGCCAGATCGGTTCAGTCTCTTCCGATTGGGACAGGACGTATACAGTTTAGACAATTTTCGAGAATTCGAGGCGAAGTCTCGATCCGTATCTCCGTCTTTTGCTTTGACCGATAGAGATAACTGATAAGAACCGACTGTCTACCCAAAACTAATCGTGAACACTCAATCACTCGGAGGAGAGGGAACCGATAGGCCTCGAGACTCTTATCTTTCTCAAACAAAAGTAGAAAGTTTGATGGTTTCTACGCCGTTCCTATCATTATACGTATATTCTGGTCCAATTCCCTGGATACTCTTTAAAATTGAAATATATTCATTGAAATACTTGAAAATCTTATTACAGCTGATTGGTCATGCGAGCGTGTGTTACGCCAGTGAACGCAGTGAAGTCGATCCCACCAACAGGCAGATGGTACTCAAGACGAGAAACGTAAGTCTATCACATTTTAAATTGACTTTCTTCCGTAGGCACACTCCTAGTAGAGATGCTAGAGAGCATTAGCTAAGACGAAATAGTCGCAGTTTGGATTCGCGGCCAAGATTCTGCGGAACGACGCTCGCCCTCTTATCGCGTTTCGCGTGTTCTTGACCCATCCGGCCTATTCTGGTCCGTCGCTCGTGACTCGGGACGAATTAAGAACTGTCGGGTTGCCTGGGTATTTGCGTCCCTCTCTTTCTCTCTGGGTTGCGAAACCTTTTGCATTGAATAAAAGAAGCTGCTGCTTTCCCCCATTAGCATTGGCACTGACATCAGTGCGTGTTGCAGCCCTTGAGCAACTACGTGAGCTGGTGCCTCAGCCAGGAAAGAGCAACGATAGCCTATCGACCATCTTCGACCATCTTCGACCATCTTCGAGCATCTCTGGCAAACGGCGATCGGACCGATCGGTTAATTAGGAAGATCGAACGATTCGACCTGCTGCTTTCCCTTTGTCCTTTCCTTTCGCATTCATTTTCTCAATGTAAATTCGTATGTCAATGTGACAACGCAAAGCACTTCTGATTTCTATAAACTTCTAATAGTACGTGGCGCAATATTAGTTTTGCGCTGGACAGCCGAATGCATATCGACACGCGCGCGCGCACGCACACGCAATACATTTAACAGGCTGAGTTCCATCCTGCATCCTATTGTCGGGGTAATAACAAATTGGCGAAAGATGAAATTTCGAGCACATCGTTCGACGCTGAGCAAGAAAGTGCCAACGAAAGGGATCTCGGGGCGGAAGATGCACCGGTGCAACACTCGGGAAATCGCAAACGAGTCGGCGCGACAGATTGTTTCTAGATCGTGTCGCAGAGGCTGAGAAGGATCGATCCCGAAGGAATCTCAATTTTCCTACTTTCTCTTTTTCTCTCGTGGTTCTCGTTGGCGTCATAGAGTCACACTCGTTGTCGTCATCGAAGCACGAGGGATGAAACGATCGAAGAGGAACGACTAGACGCCTGGCGTCGCGATGCCACCTTGGGAGAAATTACCTCGGCACGGCGATTCGCATGGAAAACACGTATCTACCGAGTTGTAGGATTTATGTGAAAGTTCGATTCAGCGCGAATCGGAGCTGGAAGCTGCGTTTCCTTCCATCCCGCCTCTTGCGTTTCTCTTTATTCGTTTTCCCTATTTCTATTTCAAGTCCGTTATTCTTGGCGCGTAGAGAAGTTTGATGGTCGCCGATCTTTTCGATGATTCGACGAGAAAGTCAAATTGCGCCTGCACTAAAAAAAGGATCTGCTGGTTCGCCAAGATATGCCGGCTTGCGAATCTACCTTCTCGATATCCTTTATTTATTTATTTAATCCTCCCCCAGCAGCTTCCTCTCGTTACGATGCATGCGGCGTCCCGACGCCGCGAGGAGCCTTGCGCGCTCTCCTTATGCAGCTCCGAGCTTTCCTCCTTCCTCCTCCCTCCCTCCTTCCGATCGTTCCCGACACAGGTTGGGATAATTCAGGGATCGTTCGAAATTTCGATTCAGACTATCCAGAGGGTGGATATGATAGGTTATTGATGCCCGCATTACCGAGGTGCATAGCCCCAGGGGGTGCATCAGAGGTGCAGGCTGCGCTCTTCCCCTTTTACTCTTCTCGTTTCCTCCAGCACATGGGACGATCGAAAAGAGACGAAAGGTGCTGCCTGCCGAGTTCCCGAGATGCATTATCGACATGATGGATGACCTGCAGGTAGAACCGGGAGGCCTGGAGGCTCGGAGGAGACGCCGGACGCAAAGAAAGCTCGGCTGAAAGGACTGTGCGCGTTCCAGGAGCAAATCATGGACGTGGACCAGGAATAATCTTTAGAGATTTCGTGTCCTATCTCCAAAAGCAAATAGTCCTTGCGGAGCACCGAGCACCATTATTATTGCTTTATCGTGCTTCTTTTCATTCAGCTTGCAACCGAAGCTCAGCCATCAATTGGACGTAACGGGCAGAGCCGTAGGATTCCTCTTACAATTAGCCGAGTTATTTCCCTGCATTCTCCCTCTGTTGGTGAGCTCAAACCAGCTCAAACTAAAATTGAAGAATTCCCCATGGGTGCGGCAACCTTGTTTACCCATACACGTAGCGAAGGCTACGGGGTTGCAGAGCTATGGAGTTTGCTTAGCCTGCTGCCAGAAACTATACGACCTATTCCCTCCTCGCAGGAGAATGAGAGTGCCGTTGCGCTACCTACATGCTGTAACTAGCAACTTGCTTCGTGCTGTATCCTACCTAAGCTCCCAGTCCAGCTACGTTATATCCCATCCGACCCATCCAACCCATCCAACCCATCCAACCCATCCAACGTCGAATCCCGGGAGGGAAATATCTTTTAGCAATTTGCTTGGCACGCTGCATACGTTGCGTACCCTGCTTCTGCACGTAACCCAAGGTAATGGAAAATAGACAGAGCTAAGCTGAGATAAGCTAAAGATAAGGTGTTGTCGCGATAGAAACGGGAGATTCACCGCTACACCTTTTATGCGTTTATTCTCGGTGCAACGTCAGCAGGATCACGTTAAATTCTATTGCTGGCCAATTAGAGGGAAAACTGAAAAAGTTGGTCGCGACGCAACGCGTGAATGAAATTGACAATGGGTGTGTGTGATATGTCGTTGCTGTTAAAGGGTTCGAGAGGGCGAGGGTGGCCAAGGGAACGGAGAGCAGGGAGAGGTTTACCGGGTCTCCTGAACTCTCGATGGAATTTGCGCGGCTCAACCGGCGGGGATACAACTGGCGACTGAATTATTGTACGCGCAGTCCTCTAAATCATAAAAAGATAAAAGCAACAAATCGCGAGAGTTCATGCGCGAAAACTTTCTCTCTCGCGCAAGTTCGCGCCGTCCTGTCGCCCCTTCGGAATCGCTACATGACGCTGCTAGTGCCAGGACTTTTTGAATCGATTGAAATATGGAGCCGAGAGGCGTCGGCTTAATGAAAAATGGTTACGCCGACCTGGATGAGCCGCGTCACGCGGCCGTGTACAGAGGTCGCGCACTCTCCTACGCCTTCTCGATCAAACTCATCGTTGATTGGGTTCCCCCAAAAAGAAAAAAACTAAAGCAGTCTGTTTTGAAAGCTAGTCCTTCGATGGACGTCCTTTCATACGTCAAATTGATCGAATCGATGTCAAATTCCACTACTGTGATGGCGCACAGGGTAGTTTAAAAACTGTTTTCAGTGGAATTAGAGCTGGCAAATGGTTCGCGAAACACAGCGGCAAATACTGGGAAATACCTATAGGGAAACTTATAGGATCCTGGAGTTTCATCTCAAAAGTACTCTTAATTACTAGCTCCGTAGTGGCTCCTCAAGTCGAAACAGCAGTTTCCATTGCAAAGACAAGCTTCTCTCCTTCTCGCCTTCCCCATCGAGTGCTCAAACATTCCAAAGCTCTTTGACGCTCACGGGACTTTGTTCCAGGATCAGCTTCAGTTTCTCTTCGTCAGCCACGTGCGTCGTCGTACGAGCCGCGCGCGCCTCTCCTGCCTTCTATCTTGCTCGATTAACCTAGACTCCTTACAATTAGACTCCCGCACATCCTGCTGCTTGTCGCTCGCAGTCTTGTCTCTGCTGCAGGTGCGACATATGCGATTCGTCCTTGGACGCATTCAGTTGCGCGATTGCGCCCTGCGAAAGTCGACGCTGGACCATCCGCGGCAAATGAAAAGCAAACGTGCGCCTGGATAAACGTGAAAAAGAATCAGTAAACATTAGTTTTAACGGGAACCGTGGGAGAAGCAGCAATTCGGCGGACCGCGGCAGGAAGGAGGAGGGAGGGGGGCGGAAGTACCAGGACTAGAAGAGGAGCGAACATTTTTCAATTAACGTCGATGTTCACCATCGGTGTTGGAAATACCGTTCAAAAGAGAGAAAGAGGGAGGATGGGAAGGAAAATAAAAATACATTAATTATACCTTTTGGGAGCCGATACTGATTAAATCGACTAAGGACACTCGTTTACAGGAAAGCTTTTAAACACATTTAATCAAATTCAATTTGCCGACAAAGAGAGAGCAACTGCTCCGTGTACATACAACTACGTCGCCATTCAACTACGTCGTCCCCTCGCACCATCCGCATCGTAATCAGAATTTTTGCCAGGGATTGGCATTACATCGTGACGTCATTCCACCAGAGCGTGTTATCGTAATTAAACGTTACTTCGAACGAGTTAATTGGCAGCGAGGATAATAACCAAAGACGCACGCAACACGCAACAAGGCAGACCTGTGATGAAGGAATTCTTCTAGGCTCATGCTCGCGTTGCACATAGTGTGAGAGAGAGAGAGAGAGAGAGAGAGAACCCATCAGGGTAGTTCAGGGACTACTCCAGAGAAAGGAATTCTCGGGAATTAAGACTAACCTAAATGTTCATGAACCTGTCCAATGGCAAGAAGCACCAATGACGGATAACGAGATAAAATAAATCGGGCAAAGTGGCCGGCATGGAAGATAAGAGTCTCGACAGAGCCAAACTCGCCAATATTCCTCTTCCAAGTTTAAAGTGGATTTGCGCAAGCACAAGAACTTCGGCTGAGCTGCGTGGAAAGCTTGGAGACTCGGTACGACGAAAATTTGGATACTGGGGGGGGGGGGGACTATCCGGTGGTTAGGTAAATTAAGATTAAGGGGTTCGGGAGGTTCGAGAAGTTCAACAGGGTCAATAGGTTGATGAGATGCAGGCTGAGAGAGAATTGGTCGGAATAGTTTCTTGCGGATGGACGCTCCTGTGTTATGCAACACAGTTGGCTTCACTGATTGGTAATATGGCGTCCTGGATGCAGGCTGCATCTCTCCTTCGTCAGCCACAATGCCGCAGGCGCTAATTTCCACGCGAAACGTATCGCACCCTGCCGATTCAATCGTTTCGGTTTCGCGACCACCATTCCGTCCGTCGACTGGTGCATCTAATAATGCACTCGCGATGCGCCTTACCGAATGTGGATCCTGAGCCCCTCCGAGCCCCTTTTGAGCTTCCGAACAATATCCAATAATTTTACGAATTTCGGGATAAATGATAATAATTTTACCGAGGTGAACCCTCAAGTAGAATCGCTCCCCACACAAACCCGGGTAAAACTTTCTTCGTTCTCCCGTGGAAAAATTTCTTTTGAGACTTCTTGGGGACGTGAATTCTTGACTTTGCCAGGCACGCCAACTCCGAAGGTCTCACGTGTATCCAGACCTCCAGACTATCGGTAGGTCTTATCCCGCAGGATAGCACATGTAGTCGAGGGTCTAGTTTAGGGCGGTAATAACGTTATAGACTGCTGCTGGTAAACCAGACGAACTCAGCCGTCGGATTGGTTTTGCGAACGAATCAACGAACGAGAATACAAAAATATAAAAGCCCGGAGTTTTAGGGTTTTTTGAAATTTTTTTCTTTCTTTTTTCTACCGTTGCGGGAAACGCTCGCCTGCATTTCATCGCATTGATTTCTTACATGGATACAATCGCGGTGCGAATTCCAGGAAAAATGAACAACGCTATAATTTCCCAACCACGTGTAAATGACCCTTTACTGGTCTGTCCCCTTTCACGAGCATTTACCTTTCTTTCTGTAACACGCCTAATGGCCCAACCTGTGCTCTACTTTCAGCTGACGTTTTGCAACTACATAGCCGTTGACGAGACTCTGAGGTATATGCCGGACCCTAGAGACACCAGTAAAACTCTTCTCACTCAGGAAGCCGTAGTCACCGTCCAGGGTGTTCCTCTTACTCACTACATGGAAGATCTCTTAACCTCGAAAATATCATTCAATGCTGGCAAGGTGAGCTCCCATTTTATCCAATCTACAGCTCCATCCATTCTCTATTCATTGACTCTTGGGTCTTTTCGATTTATAATTCTAACGTGTCTGACAGCTGACCCTCCCGCCCCTCCAGCGCGAAATAAAATCGGCCAAGGATAACGAAGAATCGTTAAACGCTTTCACCTTGGAATTGATCGAGGACTAAATGCTCGCTGTGTTTCAGGGACGGCAGGCAATGGAGTGGGTAATTGATAAAATCGAATTGGAAGTTAAGGATCTGGCGAACACCGCTGTAAAATCGACCGACGAGCTTCTTTTCCAAACGCGACGGCAATTGGATGACCTCACCAGCAAGACCAGGAAAAGCATGGACGGTCTTCAGCACGCAGCGAAAAAATCATTCGACGAGATACACAATCTAACAACGCCACCATCTTCACAATCGATGCCCAAGTTATAGCTAAGATTCCGCACTAGTTTCAATCTTTTTAATTAATTCCGAGGAGAAAGAGCAAGAAGAAGAAGAGAGAAAAAACAAGAGGTTCGAGAGAGATGCACAGGAGGAAAAAAGAAAGCTTTTTATTCTCGTGCTGTGAGGCGATTCGAAACTACTTTTAAAAGAAAGAATTCCTATCGAGTGGTTTGCCGATTTTCTCCCAAACGACCAAGATACCAATGGTCCTGTCTGGGAAGAATCGAAGCGCAAATCAAAACTTCCTGATGGATCTAATAAAAAGTTATAACTCACTTGGATTTTCTCCCTTTGACTAGCGTTTTTACCATCTCAGCTCCATCGGTATTAGCAGTTCTGCTTCCCATAACTTGGGACAAAAGTAAATCAATTTTAAGAATGTGGTTGTGACCTACTGAGAAAGGATGATAAGAGAGAGAGAGGAGGGGGGAGATAATAAAATGGATTAAAAGAAGCCAGCAAGTTGCTTCCTTGTAGAGGAACCTCTACATTCCTGCGAGACCACAGTCCTTACGGATTGGTTACGTCGATGAATGCGGCTTCCGATGTTTCTGCAATTTCTTTTCTGTAGGTTCGAACATAGCACATTCCTTGTATCGCAGTCACATCGCATCGTCTTTGGACTTCGCACCGTTCAGCGCGTTTTTATCGGTGACTCAGTCGATAACAAGATGTCATAGTTTTTCAAGACGAATTATTCAGTGGCGAATATTCGAACCAATGAAAAATCACTGTGAAGATAAAAATTCATACGCCACTTTGTGTTCGAAAGTTTCCTTACGATTTGTTTAACGTATAATGAAATGATTAAAGTGCTTTTGACAGTGAAAAGAAATTGGAGGTATCGGAAAGACACTGCGAATTGAAAAAAAAATATGAATGATTAGGAAAAAAAGTAATACCAACCGAAAGCAAGAAAGGGGAAAATGATAAAACGAGAGAATTATTGAGAGGAAAATAAGACAAGTTTTCTTTAAATGTGGAATATCGTTTGATCTCAATTTGATTCTAGTTTCACGACTTTGTACGCTTTAGCTTGTCACTTGAAAAAAGTCGATTTTGTTTGTCCGATTAGATTTTTTCCCCTTTTCCACATTTCCCACGTGCTGCTAACTTCTTACGTACATGATAAAATATAGCGACATTGTTTTTCTTTGTTTTATGGAATTCGTATTCGCGTAAATCATTTTTCAATTTTCCAAGAACTAATCTTGATGGAGATACCTCATGCGATATTATACAATAATACTACAGGGGACATCGAGGGGTCGAGTATACATGGACAGATTTTTCCAAATTTTATTCTCTTGAGAAAGAAGAAAACATGTAACGATGTATTAGCTTACGTATAGAAATAGAATAAGTTTTTCTCAGATTTTTCTGAATCGCAGACAAAATAAAATTGAATGCAATCACGAATTGGAATTAGGAAGTGCAAAGTCTCTCATATCATTAACTGTGTTAGACAAACAGAATATGAATGCACGTGTATACGTTTTTTTTTTTAGAAACTATGAAAATACTTGTAATCGTAACGAATAAACTCAAATAATATATCATATGTGTGAATATCAAATACAGTGTATTGAATTGTGTTATCTCTAACAAAGCACCCTTCTTCCTGTTTCATATGATATCTGAAAATCACTGTTTGCGCTGCTTTTCCATAAGAGTAAAGCGAAGTACCTGTGGACGCGTGTTTACCAGTAAACGTGAGAAAACGTAGGAGGACGGGATCACGATGGTTCGACCGAAAATTCTCATGTTTGTAGTTGCGCGTGCGAGCGTGGAAAGATACATGGAGAAAGTGGAAGCGGAGCGAGAAGGGGATTCGAATAATTACACGAATACGAGAACAAAAAACTTCTGATTGCCCGCAGCCCGGCTGGGATAATTCGAGTTACGGGTTTGGCAATTAACTGGGAGTCCAGCCGTGTGTTCAGGATTCGTCGGGAAGGTCGGGAATGTCGGGATGCCAAAATGGAGGGAACCCGGGCAAACTTGACACGAGGGTCGCCATGGTGTGTAAGAGATAATTGATGACGTAACGGTTCGTCTGCTTTGTAACCGAGCAGAGTCAAATATTGACAGCCTCCGCCGATGATGATCACAGGCCCTTTGTCGACATTCCGTGATCCACACGCGCTCTCGATCTCCAGCCGAGAGTTTTCCATTGATCCCCCAGCCAGCCTCCCTCTCTCTCCCATGACGACGTCTCTTTCCTAACCTGGCTCTCGCAGAACTCTCGACTTCTCGATTCTGGATAAAACCGACTTGCTGGTCATCGGAGAGAGAGAGTAATTAGCTGGCAGCACCGTCAGGACGTCCCCCGCCGAAGCACCCTCGTGCCCTGAGCTTCACCTGCTACCAGTTTCGGCGTCTTGTGCTTGTGCGCTTAAATCCCTGATGATGAATTTCGAAGATTGTCGATACGTGACTCTTACTTTTTATTGGCGAACGGGACTCCTGAGTGTTTCTTCATATTTCCCCATTATCGATGCTGTTGCGATGTCTCTTGCAATTAGTTTCTTGTTTTATGTTTTGCTGCGTAGTTATAGCCCTATATCGATGGGACAAACTGCATCTGCCCATTTATATCGAGCAGGCACTTCCACATGAGTATGAAACTTTCTTGCTTACGTTTTAGCATATTGTTTTTAACACTTGCTCCTGCGTAGCAGCTTACGTTCTCCTTTAAACTCCAGCGGCCACACGATTACGTTGTACCTCGGACTTTCTGGGCCTGGCTCCCTTTATCCAATAAAATGTTTTCCTCTCCCGCCCCTTTGACCGAGCTCCGGTATCTCCTGCTCGTTGAGGGAATCGTGCAAAAAGGTTTCTCGATCGTAAAGGGGATTCGACTTTCAGGATTCTCTACTCGAGAAGCCACGTTCCGTTGGAAAGGAGGAGGAAAAGAGGGCTCATGGTTTACACATGGTGACGGCTTGTCACGCCGTAAAAGCTCTCTCGACGAACGACGTACGGTCAGGAATATCTACTTGCGTTCCGGTCCTCATCCTCGGGTTGCTTGTCAATTCGCAACTTGGTAAAAGCCCCGCAGAATCTTTTTCTATGACTGCTAATTCGGCCTCTTTCTTGTCTCGCGCTCGCACCCCCCTTCTGACTTGGCCTCGTAGCATCCACCTTCTCCCGTGGGTCGAGTAAGGGCTAAGCGATTTTCTTTGAAATAAATTGAGCTACTCCGCAAGACGCCTTGGGACGCCCAGCGTCCTCCTCCGCGACTTTGGAATCCTTCTTGTCGCCTCCTCGTAAACTCGCCCTGGTAATTTCGCAGGAACGTTAAAAAGTTTCAGGCGTTAGGAGTCTCAGCACGACGGATTGGTCGCTTGACAGTTCTGCAACAAGCTCCTTTTTATGGGAATTTTGCCATTTGCGTCCGTCCTGCTAATTCGAAAACAAGACGCGGAATAATCGGTGCGACCGGTGTGCGTGCACGCGCACGCGCAAACGCACGCGCACGCGCACTGGCTCCAACAATGCGGGACCCAGTGTCGAACGGTCGCTGAAATTTCAACGGGAACGGAACGAGAGGTTTTTGCAGCTTCTCTTGAAACTGATGATCGATATGGAGGCTAAGACGCTGAGACAGCCTGCATTAGGTAAGAGCATCCCTTCGTCCTCTCGGGGCCGCATTTCATTGGACGATCATTCAAAATTAGTCGATAACTTGGTGATACTTGGATAGTTAGAGCGAAGGCGATGCTGATGGCGTCGGTGGCGTCGGCGGCGTCGGTAGGCGAGTAGCTGGCTGAGTGTCCAGAGGACGACGGGGGGGCATTATGTATATGTTATATAACGAAAGACGTTGAGCTGCCGCGAGCGAGGAAGCGACGCCGTGCATACGCCGCCCTCATCAGCATACAATTATCTCGACGCTCTTTTTTTTTGTGATTTATATTTAGTGTCAGCCCTGCGCGCTCGAGGGCGTCGCCAAGCGTACCATCCCCTCAGGACAGCCTTTACGAGCGGAACTTCGGAATTTGATGTCCTCGCGAGAGAGGCTCGAAGGATCCGGCACCCTCTCGCGATTCGACCTTCGATCGAGGCCGCGAATACCCAATTCTGAGAAACAAGGGTGTCGCTGATCGCGTCAAGCACGTGTTGGGGTTGAAGCTAATTGGAGCGAATTGGAGCGAATTGGAGCGAATTGGAGCGAATTGGAGCGGGTTACAGAGTGATTATCGGCTCACCAATGTCATTTAGCGCCAGGTTGTCGAGGTAACCGCAGTCAAAGGTTCCACTGACGGAATTTTACCTACGAAGGAT
The DNA here is from genome assembly GCA_030142635.1 of Trachelus troglodyta. NCBI lineage: Eukaryota > Metazoa > Arthropoda > Insecta > Hymenoptera > Cephidae > Trachelus > Trachelus troglodyta. The sequence goes on from JARQTJ010000357.1 coordinate 236,037, forward strand.
CGGGGCTTTCGCTGAAAAATAAAGTAAGACATTGCGTGATTGTTCCAGGGCAGTGTGGCCAACGACTGAATAATAAAGCATAATAATCAACCTTCCAGCCTTCTCTGATTCCTTTTGGTATTTCTTGCTAGGATGCTCTCCATGGTTTCGTATACGTCTATACGTTCGCTGGATGCCGGCTGTAGTTTTTCCACCCAAGGGGAGGTGAGCATTAATTAAATTAATGCAACGGCCAGACACGCAAACAGCCCATTTCCGGCCTTTACTTCGCGCCATTTGGATTTTATTTTTTGCCACATTAAACGAGGCACCAGGCAGGAGGTGGGAGGGTCCACCCACCCCCTGCCGGATCGTTCCCGATATTAGTCGATTTTTCATTTCCTTCTGAAAAGCAGCTAGCGGATCTTTGGACGTCGGAAACAGTCGGGCAGTCGCGGGTTCCTACTTCGCGATCCCTTTATAGATTATATCGCCCCGGAGACCGTTAAACATTTACGCTGGACGTCGATATCAATTGACACTGCGGAATGATTCATTCGTCAGCCGTTGACATTGACCCCATCGGTTACTTAGAAGTTTCTGGACTTCCTGCTGGACCCTGGACGTCCTTTGCCTTGCGGTCTTATCGGCAGCCTCTCCTCACCGCCTTCCTGCGCCACCTCTCGATACTTTCCTTCGTCTTTGTAGTGCTCCATTAAGCACGTCGCGACGAGCCGCAACTGTTTCCCGTATATGGATATCCGATCGCGGAGTAAACTCCCCCAAGAAGAAAAAGGAGGGTCGTTTGCCAGACTCGAACTTTGATTTTAGTGGTTCTAGTCGGGATCGCGCGAATGGCTAATAACGAACGTGCCTCGACTACTAATCGGCTTGATCGAGATTTTGCAGGTTACGCAAGGCGAACCGACAGCCACTACGAGGATGCCCAGAACCCTTAAACTGTCTACGTGCACCTAGCGCCGGAAGCAGGTCGAGTCTTCTTCGATATCCTGCGTCTTGTGCATCCAGCAGCGCCTCCCTCCGCCCCTCGGAGCTCCTTCGTGAGACTCTAGAAATTTTAGTTTCCTGCGCGATTCAGCGAATTCCCTTGGTCCTCCTATTTCTTCCATTAGACAGTGGCTGTGGCCTAAAGTCCATAGGCTCCAGAGGATTAGTTTCTCAAGCAAACTATAACCATCACTGGATTACTCGAACGCTCGAGCTATAGTGCATACTATAGTGCATACAATAGTGCATGTAGCCGTCGCGTGTAATCGAACTGCTCGAGCAACAGCTCAGCTGGCCAACTGGCCAACTGGCTGAGCTGCAGGAGGCTGGAGGAGAAGAGCCGCGGAGGAGATAAGCTGTACACGTGTCTAAGCTAAGGTCACAGCTGACTGTTTCCACATGCAAATACAGGTAGGCGAGCATTGGCTAGATTCGGCGAAACAAGGCGGCTGGCAGGAGGACTCTCTGTTGGTCTTAGGGGTTATGTCCCAGCTTGCGCAGCTAACTAATAGCCTCTTAGCCTCGGCTTATGCGGATCATGCTACCGCCAGCCATTCTCCCTCCTTTAGCTTTCGCTTCGAACCTCCGTCACCCTCCGCAACGTCTAACCTGCCCAGCCTCTCTCGGCTGCTCCGTACCACTCGGTACCACTCGGTATGTACATGCAAACATCGATCTCTCCTTCCGTCACGGAGCTGGATTAATTTTGAGACGATTCTGCCCTCTAATCTCCCTTATCCTTGATCGACTTTCGAACTCACCCTATTGATACTAAATTATCCTGTTAAGGTGTGTACTTACGAAGATGATCAGCCAAGCGACGATAGTAGATATCGATTAGACGAGAGGAAAGAGGATGATCGTGTTGGTGAAAGATTCGCCAGAAAGTAATTGCAAATAATTTAGCGGATATCGCAGAATTTGATGGGCGCAAAGGAGGAGCGAAAGGAAAAGGGGAGCTTTGCGTCGCGGAATGAACAGGCGTGAGACACGGGTTAAGATTCCTGGCCAGGCCGCAGTGGCGAGTCGAGCAATATTCCTTAAGTTCTTGAGGGAAGAAAGTCCGAATGGGTTGGGGGTCGGGAATGACGCTGCTACTTTCGCGGCTCGTCTTACAGCGGAATGGACGTTCGGATGGTCCGCAGTCCTCGTTTCGTCCGACACTTTGAAAAGGATGCGTGCAGACCGGAACCGGTGGTCGATCGATGTCATCGCAACACGTAAATCTTTTAACGCGTACAGTCAATATACTGGCTGCGCTGTCAGCACAATGAAATGAAAAAGCATTAGCGCCCGCAGGGCTAAGGCCGCGCGTTGCGTTTCTCCTATCTAACGTGTCGAGAATCGTAAAGCAAATGACAGTTTTATCGTCCTTCGGCAACGCGGCTTCCTCGAAAGTGCGTATTACGTCCGGCTACTTGATTTATCGCGATGCTAATCAGTCATTCGTACGAGAGACCTTTGACTAGTAGCGCCAGCAGCTACTCGCAGGGTTGCCTTTCCATGGCGCAATCGGTAACCGATCGTCGTCACGATACCAGCAGCAATCGTTAAAACTGGCTGAAAGCGCGAGGGAGAGTTCGACGATAAAATGAAACGCGTCCCGGCGCAATTGTGAAGCGGCTAACGAACCAGCTCGTACGGGAATAATGCGGCTGGGAAAGGGTTGGATACTCGATTAGGGTTGGATCCGTAAACGAGTGAACCTCGTTTTAAAGGGGAGGAGCAAGAGGGTGTTGGATAGGTCGCAAACTGGCCACGTTGCGACTGCACTGACCCAGTCGCTTTCTCACAAACCCCATAAACCAGCGTAAATAAAGAGTGTCGTTAGCCGACGTAGGAATAAAAATGTTATCGTGGTCCTTCGACGCGAAATGGCGACTCGTGGCTACCGGGCAGGCACCATTCTTCCTGTATAAAAAGTAAATACATACGTAAAGAGGAAAGAAACTCGGGAAAGGGCTGTAACTTGTCCTGGACGGAAGGAAGTCGCGGGTCCCGTTACACGAGGCTCCGTGTTCGTAATCGATTCGTAGCTCCTGTCGATGCTCCCGAGTAAGTGGCTGATTCCACGGCCGTGTGCACCGAAACCTTCTCTATTCACGGCCTGCCCAGATTTCTCCCACGCGCTCTACCATTAACCTGGTAGAGGCCCAGGTAGAGCCCCTCCACCCCGCACCACGCTAAATGTACGTGTCTGCGACGTCAGGGCGCAGCCGCACGTAGCCTGCGTGCAGCATTTTCACAGCCGTTCAAATAAAGGGGAATTAAAGGGTTTCACCGAGAGGTAGAAAGGCCAATGTGCGGAGAATCAGCGATTTGGATCTCGCGAATAACGGTGCTCCGATTCCGCCGCCTGCACGCAGCCATTACCATTTTACGTTCTTTCCTCGAACTGGTGATGTAATAGTCCTGCATCCGTCGGCCACGTCTTACTCCTCGAGAAAGGACCCCATCAACGTGTACATACAAATTTGAATGAACCCACAGGGTGTTTGCAGTAGCAGGGATCGTCTGCTTCCTCGGAAATTCTTCGCGTCGCTCGAAGGGAAAGCCAACCTCGTTGAAATCCGTAAGAGGAGCGAGAAACGCGACTGCTTCCGCGAAAGTGTTAAAATAAAAGGGCCGTTCGTTCGGCGAGACGATAGCCATTACTTTTTATTAAAGTCAGAGTGCCAGTCCAAGAGGAGAATGAGGGGAAGAAAAGGGCAGTGAGCATCGTTATACCAGGAACCGAATGGCTCCTCCTGGAATAATTTTACAAGATAATGAAAAGTTCGAGAAATTACGTTAACCGCGTCGTCCACGCGCGAGAATGTCGGCTGTCGGAACGCTGCATTAATTCTTCATTCGTTCACGTTACGCATATTGGATACGCAATTCGAGCTGATTCTCGAGACGTGTTTCTTCAACTTGTTAGTAATAAAGAATAAAATCTAATGAAAAAATCCTTTCGATTGCGATAGCGATGCCATACTCGATTTGTGACACCGGGAATGCGACGACGTTTCTGTAGATGGGAAAGTTCGGTTGAGTGAGGTCAGTGAGGTCAGTGAGGTCAGTTAGGTCCGACGGAGCGATTGAATGCAACGAGGGAAAAGTGATACCCTGTTGTCTTCTGACGAATGTTGTCCCTTACCAAGCTGCAATTGTATTCTGGGACGTTCGAAAATAGACCTCGATAAGAGTTACCTGTTTTGAAATTTATTAGATTTGACAGCAGGCGTGATATCGATTCACACCGTTTCTCGCGCTTCCCTTTTGTTGCTCGGTTTTCGTGAAAAATGCTGCCCAGGAAGTTGAGCAGCTGTCGTGGGAGACGCTAGTGCCAAGGAAGAGAAGGAAAGAGAGTATATCGAATCGAGAATGGAAATTCGATGAGACGTTCTTAAGGAAAGGAGAACAGTCAAGTGGCGCAAACGCCCTAGGGTGCCTTCTCTATTTATTCCCCTTAAATATACGACGATTTAAGTTAAAATGAAACTTTCCGACCTTCATCCTCTATCTTGTAATCCTTCAGCTTGTACCTCATCCCAGCTGGGATTTGAAAATGATCATGAACGGCGACGCCTTCGAGCGGTGGGACATAATTTCACTTGAAAATCTCAACGGCTTTTGTATCTTCGGTTCTCGTTTTTTCTTTTCAGTGCAAAGGTCGACAGGCATTGACAATTAGCTTCTTATCCTAAACGTTCAATGTTCTCTGCTCTCTTCCATCGAATAACGCTGTCTCGGTCAAGTAACTTACTACGTAAGAGTTCTGTGTGAAAAAAAGGAAAAAAAAGGCAACGGACACCGATAGCTTCCAGTGAAACATCGAGAGAAGCCGAAGAGAGTCGAGCGGAGCCGAGGCTGCCCGAACGTGCTAGAGGGCGCCACACTCGGTGCGAACTTCGCTCTACCAACGCAGGTGGGAGCAGCGCGCGGGAGTGAGACGAATATAGGCAGATACGAGAGAGATGAAAGACTGTAGCTATCGTGACGTCTTCTGGAACGTGTATTTCCGTTGAATGGATCAGGATGCACAGAGGGGACAATCAGGAGAAATTTCAAGATAATGTACAAGTCCATCCCCACGCTAAGAGTTATCGTGTTATTATCTAACAAGTCGAAAGGACGAAAATGAGTTGGCGGCCTCCAGAGCAGCTCGTGTCTCGTTCGCGGAGAGTCTCGTCTCGTCCGGACGTCGAGACGACAATAAACACAACGCACCGGCAGCACCAAAATTTCCCTAAGCTGACCTAAGTCTCGCGTTTACTGGTTACTTGAAAAACGTGCGCGACGTCACACGAAGCTCTAACAGTAATAACGTATTTACGCCCGAGTCGTTTGAACGAAGTGGCAGTCACAGCAGGAGTAACGGCAGCTACGGATTCGCCGTCCCATACATCTCGAGTGAACGTGTTTTTCCAAGAGGAATACGGTGCTGCACATCGCCGCAACATGACGGAGCACGAGAACGAGGCTCCGGTTAGAAATCGCAGAGCCAAGAGTGTCACCAGGGCCGAGGAAATCCAGAAAGCCGAATTACGAGTCCGCAAATCGCAGCCGGATAAACCGTGAGTATTGAAAAGTCTGTGTTGCGTCTTCTCGTGTCCTTGGAGTCGAATATCTCGTTGGTAATCCTCGTCGCCTGGAATAACCTCTAGTCCCTCCGGACGCGCTGCCTGCGCCTTTTTCGCCAAACGAATCACGTCATTTTTGCGACTCTCGGCAGTAAGGCTAGCGTCGCTGCACGATGCGCTTGCGCCTTCGCGTTCTCCGCTGCTGTCGATTGCGAGAGGTGGGAGAGAAGTAGAGCAGAGTTTCCATTTTCCTCTTCCCACACTCGGCCGAGTCATAATCGATGCACGGAGGTCAGCGGCTCGTGTCGTGCCGAGGATTTGCGTAAAGGCTCATTGGGTTAGGAATTATTTTTATACTTGATCATCCGAAGTTTCAAGCTTTTATTGTGCGCATATTAGCGTCTGTGCTGGATTCATTTATCTTGAAAGGTAATGAACGAATCCTAGACAACGGTACGTGACAATTATAGAGACCTCAAGTTCATCGCGCTGACGTAATATGATCAACTTTTCGCAAAGCAGCTGCTACCCAGAGAAGCTTAATTCCAAAATTCTGCTAGGCAGGACTTAGTATAATTTAAATTAATCGATAACGCAGGTATTACTTTTTTGTTCTTCCTAGCTTTTCTTCACCAATCTTGCTTGCCTTGCAGTGACGCGAATCTTTCGTTACGTCACGTTACAGCCGTTTTCGATTTATTTCTGTTAATACCCGAACGACGCCTGAACAACGATGAACTGTTCTTTGTTCCCTAATTGGGACAGTTTCTACGCTGGTTACCGTAAAAATATGACAGATAACTTGTTTTTAGTTGTTTCTTCCTTCGTGAACTTGAAGAATGGAAAAAAACATTGTTGCAAGAGCAGACTTCTCGGATGCTTAGTCGTGGAATTAGCTCATGCGTTATTCATGCGTGTTCGTCCCGAAAGGTTTAGAGGTTGAAGATCAGGGGCAAAGTTTTTAGGTTCGAAGGAAATTAAACAATAGTAACCTGAATCCATCGATGGTGATTACGTTAAACGATTTTTCCCCTGCGTATTATTGGAATAAAGAAAGAGGTAGGGAAAATATCTCGGGAATCGAGAGCCCCTGTGCATATAGGATCTGCGCACGGAGGGCATGAAAAATGCTGACTAATCTCCTTGCGTTCGCGGAATGCAGCGGCGCTTGTTCCACATTCCACTTTCACGTTCGCGTGCCGTTAATTAAAATGTTAATTCGGATGACGGGGCAGAAATAACAGATGCTGGTGGGGCTGGTGGGGTTGGTGGGGCTGTTGGGGCTGGTCTGACTGGTCTCGTTGCTTTTCTTTCCTCGCGTCGGAGTAACAAATGTTTTGTCGACAAATGAGTGACACAAGCCATATTCCGCCATTTTCAAGTCTTCCTCTGTATATTTATTTACGCGCTGATTTCGCTTGGCAAACACAACTCTGTCTCCGAGTGGTCGACTAGGCTGCAGGTTCAGTTGGCGCAAAGGCGAAGGAACGAAATTAATTGCCTTAGAAGCCATCGGAATACGAGACACCAGTCTTATTCCTCGTCGAAAGCAGACCGACCACCCGTTACCTCAGGATACACAAGTCACGCATGCAAATTTCTACAAGTCAACCTTTCCATGCGCTATTCGTTCTCCATGTAGGCGCGTGTTACCAAGTGTTACCAACTGCTACTGCGGGCTACACGCTCGACTCTACATTATTTATCACCTTTCTTTATAGCCGAGGCTTCAGCTAGTTTCCTGCCTCTTTGACCCAGCAGCCGTTTTACTTTCGTTTTCCTTTTTACTTTTCTGTTTCCTCCATGGGTCCGACCTATTGCCTATGTCGTATTGAAGTCGTGTCAGGAAGCGAATAAAGACATTAGGGAATGTCGGAAGAATGAGAGAGAGAGAAGAAGAAGAAGATCAGGGACACGGATCCTTCGTATTTGGAAAGGTAGCCTAGGACCAGCTCGGTCCACTGACTGATGATGAATATTTTTCTTTCCATCTATTAGGCAGAAACAAAGAGAGGGAAAAGACGGAAACTCTCCCCTTCCGGCGTCGCATAATGAGCAGTAAACAAGGGTTCCCATGTTCCTCTTCCGTCTTCCGCCTTTCTTTCTTTCTTCCCTTCTTCCTTTCTTCCTCTCAATCGCGAGATCTCCGAAAGCCTCGCAAGAGTCTTGCCAAAGTCCTTTATCCTTGGGCTGCAGTAGGGACTCATCGCTGCTCCCCTCTCATCCCCTTTCATCCCCTTTCATCCCCTTTCATCCCGTTCGTTTCACATCACGACTCCCATCCGGCTCTCCTTTCAGCCCCCTTAAACGGACGGACCTGGGTAATATTTACTCACGCGAGTGTTTGTCGAGCACTTCTTGTTTTCGCCAACTTTGCAATTAGACGTGCGACGGCTACGTTCGCGGCGGTGGGGGAGGCGGAGGCGGTCTTTCTTTGGCTGCTGATAAACTTTCGAATTTTCAGGATTCTCACCGATTCGCGAACACGTGGACGAGTATCCACCCAGTGTCTATTTGAAATTCATCCTTATACCAGGAGCACAAATAGGCTAGCAGTACAAGGGGAGACGCGGAATATTGAAATCCCGCCAGCCGGATAGATGGAAACGTGTCCCGCCAGGGACTTTGTTGTGTTTTATGTCACAGCACTTTTATCTTAAATTCAAAAAGTCCCAGTCACATCCTACAGCAGTGAGAATCCATAAGATCATTTCTTTGCTTCGCGGATTTCAATTTCTTCTCAGCATCCCATTCGATTCACTTGGATTCTTTTTACTCCGCGGCGAATCTACGAGGGGCATCCGCGAAAAAAGCACTTGATAAAGCGCACTGGGAAAATGTCCCTTTTTTTCCTCTCCCTCTTTTCAGTGCTCTGCACATTTTTTGCTGCGTTCGAGAAAAACTTTTAATCTTCCGTTAACAGACGTTCGCTGCGTGCACACACACCTTTGTTTGCGCGATACCTGTGGACAAGGATTAACATATTGTGTGCACATAGGTGTGGTGAGTTCTACGAGCTCCAGGACGTGTGCGTGTGCGTGCGCGTGTGCGTGCGCGTGTGTCGCCAGGCGGCGCCTCCTGCCTGACGCGCCACGTCTCGCTCCTCAAATCGGCAAATATTTGGATTTTATAGATTCCGCTCACCTCGACACGTATCTGCACTCTGAAATTCCCCCACGTATTGCGCATTTTCACTTTTTCACGCCATTACAGATGTTGCTTGCTCCACTTTTTTTCATCCCTTTTCTCAATGACTCGAGTCATTCGACGTAATATCTTTTTCTGCCAGTCCCCCTCGTTCCTTACAAGACTCGTATACGTGCGCGAGGGGGAATCCTGTCGAGGAACTCTTTTCAATTTTCTCTCGACCTCTTTCTACCCTCGCCTCCAGTCCCAGGATGTGTTGCTCCTCCCCGAGGACCATTAGGCATGCCGGAACTCAGCCGGAAGCAGAATTCGGCGACTCACCGGCTTGTCAGGAACACGAAGAGAGGCGGAAGGTTCCGGATTGACAAAAACTTTGGGCCAAGACGAGCCAGCACAGCCAGCTGGAATTTTGACCTTCCGACTAGACGGAATCCATCGCGTCGCGAGGGTCGCCGAAAAACTCTATGGGGTCGAATAGGCTGAACTCTGTGAGATGACCCAAGTGCCCCAGAGAGCCCAGAGAGACCCGAGAGTTCCGAGAGCTCCGAGAGTGCCTCTGTGTGCCTCGCACTACGGTTGAACGAACTCGCCGGTGGGTGATAAAAAAATGAGTAGATAGGAGCAGCCCAGGAGCTGGCCAAGTTTAAATGAGCTTTTTTAATGCTCCTGGCGACACGAGACAGTCGGAACGGGCTGGTTTCAACTAAAGCGGTTGAAGCAGCTGAAGGAACTGGAATCGCGAAGGGACACGAGGATGGTCGATTACGTCATGGAGAATCACCGACCTAACGAAGTAGTCAGCAGGACACGTGCGTCTGAAGGGTCACGTAGCTGTATTATCGCAGAAGGGGGGGGGGGGGTCATGAAGATTTTTAATGAAGTTTTCCAAGTTGCCCAAACTAATTATCTTGTTGCTTATTTCAAGTTTGGCTATTTCGCGGCGCATTCATGCCTGAAAGCAATGGCGACACGAGGCTTTGCCAGAAAGCTTGGATTAAAAAAAAATAAAATCGAAAGTCGGACTCATTGTCAGGTTTATTTCTTCGTCATTGAATTCACCGTTTGTCAACTGTGTCCGTCCAGTCTCTAGCAAATAGATGATGCCTGGAAGTGTGGAGGAATCAAAGTTATCTTGACGGAGGTCTGTTTAAAGAGCCGTTTGATTTTCCTTCATGAATGATGTAGAGCGAGTAGATGTGCCGCGTCCCTCCCCGCCTCTCTATCCTTCGAGAGAGGTCGAGAGTCGAGAGGAGGTTCCCTCGTTACAAGGGCAATGTATGTCTGGCTATCGGTTAAATATTCAGAAGGGTTCCGGTATCGGGCGGATCTCTCCCTCTGGATGTGAGATCTCTGTGCTTCCGTCTTTTCCTCCTTTCTTTCCTTCTTACTTTTACTTCCTTATGTCGTTTCAGCTGGTTCGTCCACTCGGTCCATTCATTTTTTTCCCTTCTCGATTCTTCCTTTCTTCCATTCTTCCATTTTCCCATTCTCCCATTCTCTCTGAATCCCTTGACTGTTTAGTTCCGGACGAGTACCGCCTCTTTTGTGAGCGACCCCCATCGAGGCTCTCCAGGCGATCCCGGAAACAAAAGATTTGGCACCTTTATCTTTCACGAGGGCTCCGCCATGCTTCTCTCGAGGTCTTCTATTCTCATGTAACGGGTGTTCTCTCAGGAAGAAATATGCATGAACAATAATTTTGGAGCCAGTTATATGGTCTGCCACGAGGAACTGAAATTTCGATTAGAAATATTTCATTAGCAGCAATGAGATGTTCTGTGAAATCGAATTTTCTTCGTGTTTCAAGTATCCTGTATATTTATTATATTCATTATATCCCATGGACAATGGAAATTCCGGGAAACACTGGGAAATACAGCTGCGAGAGAATTATATCATCCACGGTGGTGCGCTCGGATAATTATCCCAAAACATTGTCCGTCCTGGTGTTACGAGCGTTCGCGGTACAAAAACGTTTGCTCTTTATTTCGTTAGTCTATCTCGTTCGTCTCGTCACCCACCGTCGTCATCCGACGCCATCCGACGCCATTCGACGCCGCCCCTTGGCGACGTCAACGGTTAAGCCGCACTGGTTGCGTCGCACAAGCAGCCATTGCTCATAAAATAATTATCGACGATTGTCAATTGACAATTGCAGCATCCGTCAGGTGCGGCTTTTAAAGATCTGCAGAGGAGCCGAACACCGGGACGAGCTGCCTGCGCGATAGAAGGACTCTCCCTGAATCGATCCTTCGACTATGTGTGTCTTCATTTGCCTGATTCTCTCTCTCTTTCTCTCTCTTGCACGCACGCATGCACACAGCCGCCGCATCATCCCTCTTCAGAGCATCGTGTGCATTTCTCCTCATGCATATGGAATTTCGCAATGACACGTCTACATCCTGCTACCAATATCAGAGGGAGTGATAACGCCTCGCCCGTAGCATTACCATCGCCACCCGCGCTCTTCTATTAATTACCACGTTCTTCCATAAATTTCGAATAATAGTTGCAACGCCTCTCATAGAGACCCATTCCGAATACGTGTAGCGCGCGCTGTCCTAATTGTGCAGACGCGTCATTAGACCGTAAAGTTAAATAATTAAGCCTATTGCACCCATTGCACCTATTGCGCGCGGCGAATCAGCATCCCGTAAACAGTTAAGAAATAATTTCTTATCTTTACATTTCTAAAGTAACCGTAATCTGTGAAATTCACTGCGCGTCGTGAAGGCGCGGGCCAAGCGGAAACTTGATGCGCTTCGAACGGCAGAAGCGCCCACCAGTCGGAATCGCGATAGGTCAAAAGACAGAATTTCGAAATCTTTTCGAGAAACAAAACGATAACGATAACGACATGGACCTTTTATCGTACGGACGGCATCGTTTCGCTTCGATCTGCTTATGATTTTTTTTGTTTTCAATTTAGCCTTCAACGTCCCAATTGCCAGATCCAGATTATAGGACACGTGGCTCTCTGGCGCGTTTCACGTCTAATTTGATTTGCGAGTCTCGAAGCGAAAAGCTTAGAAGCCCCAGAGCGGCCAGTGCGAAAAGGGGTTGGGCAGCGTGAGGTCCTGGACTTACGTCGGTATCTAAAGGGGTGTCGCTGTCGATCGCAGCGAGGGAGAGCGGAAGAGAGAGGGCGGGGGGGGGAGGAAGCTGACTGAATGAGCTGAGCTGATAAATGACTGATGAAAAAAGAGAAAGAAAAATGTTGAAAAATGGAAGAACGCCTTCGCTTCGCTACAGGCACCACCCGTTAGATTATCGGAAATGTGCAGAATCGCGATACGTTCAGGGTAAAATCGTGAAGGCGTCCAGGAGGGTCGCTAAGCCTACTGCCACTAGAATCTCGGGTTCTCGTAAAGCCCCTTTGAAAATTTCCGCGAGAAGGTTTTGTCGACGCCGGCCACTCGAGGAACCTCATCGGAATCGAGAGGACAGCGATTACTTGTACTCGGAGGGATTGCGTGGGGGTTGCGTGGGGGTTGCGTGAGGGGGGGTTAGGTGGGCCAAAGTATCTGCCGAGAGGGGCGCATAAAGGACTGTCTGTCCAGAGGCGGAAGAACGGAAGCGAGAGACTGGAGTCAAGACGAGTGGGTTTTGTGCCGCCATTGTCGGGATGCCGAGGCTTTTCAAAATTCATACATCAGGACGACGCATTGTTATCACTGCCCACTTAGCAGTCTTACGTCAGGGCGTCGGCCTCGAGGAAGAGTTTCTTGCCTCTCGGATGCCTCCTTGTCGGGATGCTGCTTCTCTACTTGCTACTCGCTCGCGAATAGCTGCCAAGCAGAAATTCTAATATCTAAAGTGCCTGCGATGGGATTGCAAAAAGCCCTTTTGGTCGGAGGACGGAATCCTTGGTATTTCTTTGGCAGGATGCTGCGCGCCTCCAGCGTTCCACCTTAGATAAGCGTCTCGATTTTGCATTGTTGCCTTCGTGCTTTGTGTTCGAGGCTTCTTTTTCTTTTTTGTTTCAATAAACATTTACTTTACCGTCTTAACAGCCTAACCTAACCTCCCGCAGTCTCGTCGCTTTTTCGCCTGCTACTTTTCTCAGGCCAAATGGTTTTATATTAGCGGCTCTCCGTAACGTCCTGATAGGTATAATATCGTAAATATTTCTCGTTCTTATTGTTACTCCAGTGCCGTTGCCAAGCAACGCGCAGGCGCGGCGCAACCGACAGGAACATTTTGAGCCGACGCTTCAAACGGAACAATCTTATTCTTTATTGCAGATGTCATCGGCCGAGGGACAGTCTCTTCTCCTGGAGCTCGGGGTTCGACAACTTCACCGGATTCGTTAACTGGGGCTTCCTTCTGCTGGGCATCGGAGGGATACGCCTTCTTCTTGAGAATTTCATTAAGTGAGTCAGCCACGTAAAATTACTTTCTAAAGAACCGATCGGCCAACGTCTTCCTGTGCAAGCGAAGCTGTGCATGTATCGGAAGGTAACCGGAAATCCTAGGCACTTCCGAAACTGTAGATCCTTTGGATTTTTCGAGAATTGCAGAACGGAGGACGGAGGAGGATCGATGTATCGCGTGATTGGCAACTCGATAAAAGGTTCACCGATCTACGTTATGTTTGCCCAGAGGGGTCATTCACTTCTCTGCCAATAAGTCGAGCCTCTTGGAATTACAGGAATAATCCTCCACGTTGCCTTGAGAGGGATTGACGTTTGTTCCGGTTCTTTTTTTTTTTTTTTTCCTTTCAAGTATCAGAGATGCCTCTGCTGTCACTCCTGCCACTGCTGCCACTGCTGCCACTGCTGTACTCTCGCGCACGACTTATCGACTTTCTGACCAGGAGACTTCGTGTCCCTTAACTGTCAATCCGATCGAACAGTGTCATGAATAATTCCTTGAGAAATCTTTATGGATAGTCGTAAAACTTGGATTCCGAATGGCAGGCCGACATCCGGTGTCGTCTTCTCGGGAAGTTCTTTTCTAAGCCGCGTAAGGCGTATAGATTACAGTTATTAGGTAGAAGAGAAAAGTTTAGCGTAAAGTTCGTGATGCAATTTCTCGAAAAGCAACGCTAAGAGTCTCGCAGCTCGCGGGTCGGCGGGTGTCACGCGCGAGCAGCCAAAAGTAGCGATTGCATCCGCGATCGCAGCTCCAAATATATTTAGCACGTGATTCTTTATAAATTTCTACCTTAGCAACCACCCTTCTTCGTCTCTTCAAACCAGCCTGTTTTTTATCACCCTTAAACCTATACACCCCCGGACGTCCCGATAGGGGATAATTTCGTTACCCAGCGGCTTCTGTTACGGCCTGATAATCAGCCCTATGCCCACGGCTCTTTCCTCTCTTTCTTTCTTTCTTCGCCTCTCCTACCCTTTCTTACCCTTTCACTATATCTTTAGGGCGATACCGCTGCCACCCTTTCGACAGGCTCTCTGCATCGTTCCACGGGTAGGGGAGAATGTGTCGACTCGCGTCCAGCACGGTCACTCGGGACAACCCTTAGATAAGGAAAGGCTTGCTTTAATTAATCAGACGTCCGCCGAGTCTTGATAAAGAAGAGGAAAGAAAAAAGGCAGTTGGCCCATATAGACCCACGGATGCGCAGATTGCACAGAGAAAAAATGAAAAAGATTAAAACGGCCCATATAGGTACGGAGGAACTGTCGGAGTTTCAGTTGGTAAAACTTTCCACAAGGTTCATGGATGTAGTCATAAGTTATGCAGTGAACAGGGAATTGTTCTTTAGAGTTTGAAGTGTCGTGGCACGGGACTCCTCCGGTTCTTCCGGAAACCAGAGGTTTGCCGTCAGGAAGAATTGTGATTTTATTTTTGGTCATATAATACTTAATCGATGTTAGGTAATTCTATCGACTGCCGAATGTCGCGCACACGTCGAGAGGCGCGCACGGCTCACTCGTTCCTCCTTGTTTTTATTTTGCCGGCCTTTCCCTTCCGCTCCTCCCGGCCTCCCGTTTCCGCTAGGATATTCCATCTCGGGCTCCGAACGTTCATCCGGATTACACGCATCGTCTCTGCACACGGACGCGAAGAGCGAAGAGACGCCCCGCGTAAAACGGCTTAAATGCTGGCGCGGATTCTCGAAAATGCGGTGTTCACCGTATACGATTTTTGTTTTTTTTTTCAATTTTTTTTATTTTAAATTTTTACTACTTCCGAGAGGATTGAAACAAACGCTCGATACATCCCGTGCTCTCTTTCTCTCTCTTTCTCTTCCATTTGTGCTTCCTTCGCTCTTCGCGCTCTCTCCTTCACCACCGCCACGTTCATCGGGTTCTTTAATACTTGATGCATGCTATTCGGTTGCAGACTCATTTTTATTCATATCTCCTCGCTGTCGGCCTTTCGTATACACTTTCTCGCACTTCCCTGCCGCGATTCTCTCTCCTCGTGATTTGAGGCTGCACTTTTGTGCCTTGGACCAGAGCCTCCTGCCCGAGATCTATTGTTCCTGCCATCCGTTCAGCATCCCGTCAACCACCTCGAGATCATGGAGCTAATATTTTAAAAGCTCAAACAATACCCGAGGCTCGTTCATCATGATTAGCCGGTGCTCCGATGAGGCCGATGAACTGATGAACTGATGAACTGATGAATGCGGCAGAGGGGTTAGGGGAAAGAAGAAATGGATCGTGCTTAGCTGCACATCCGGTTGCAGCCAGAATGCCTGGACCACCGCCGTGTCCCTTTCGTAGCACGTGTCTTTAGTCTTTGACTCCTGCGGGCCTCGCGCGATCCTCGGCAAATCCCACGCACTTTCATTTATTATTTACTCACTGGAAGCAGCATCCGGCATGGCTTCTCTCCTCTTTTTCAGATTTATTTCTTTCCTTGGCTCGAGGCCCTCTTCCATGTGGGTCAATTATAACTTTTAAAAATTCCAGAAGGCTGTCTTCATTTTGCTTTTTTTTTTGTCTGACGCAGGTACGGAATCAGAGTAGATCCACGGCAATGGTTTCTTTTCCTGAGCGGGAAGAACGACGGCGGCGAAGAGCATCCCTCGATTCTCCTGATCTTCTGTGAGTCTCTCTATGTTTAATCTACTTTAGCTCATTTCTTCTGGCCTGCAGCCTCTCGCACCTTCCACGTGTCTATTTAATTTGGCTTTGCAGCTCGAAAGTCTCTTGGCTTGTAAATTAATCGCTTCCAATATTCCACACGGGACTCGACACTCGAAGAAGCTTCGGCACGCTTCCTAAAGTCCTTTAGTGGAGATCAAAGTGCGCCGTAATGGAAGCCAAAGCGAATCGCGAGGCGTCGTCTAACTTTTCTACCAAGGGGGAATCGTTATTATTAAAGAGGATCGGCGCTGCTCCTGCCAGCACCTGCCTTCGTTCAATTAGCTGCCTTCCGAATTGCCTGTGTTTTCCGGGGCGAAACTTCATTCGCGCATGTACTTTTTCACTTTGAAATTCTCCCAGGCCAAGTGGCCGAGAACGACGATTCACACGTTTATTTTAGATGGAACAGTCGGTAACATTTATACGGGTGAGCATCGGAAGGCGATGGCAGTGCAGGGCCAGTGCCGCGTCTCTAGCGGGAAGGGCGTCCAAGGGCGTCCAAGGGCGTCGGGACGCGAATAGTCTGGCCCGTCTTTGCGCGGCCCTCCATGGTCTCAGCCGTCGCAGCTGGTGGTCACGGTGTGAACGCGACGCGTATCGAGTCAAGAGATTCGAGGTATTTGCCGATATTTGCCGATATTTGCCGATGCGACGACAGGGATCAAAGTTTTGTCCTCATTCGGTAGGGGAAAATGGGGTAGCTTTCGGGTAGCTCGGGTAGCCCGAGGGGTCGTGTAAATGAAGCGCGGCTTAAAGAGTTACTTTATTCAGGCATAAGGGAAGGTAATGTTCATGGGGAAGTACGGCTTAACGGGCTTCATAATTTCGAATCTTTAGTCGGCGTCTCTCCCCTTTATTTCCCCACAGTCGCAAACACACACACACGCACACACATTGCCAGAACTGGTATCGGTAGAGCTCTTCCCCCTCTCTCCTCTCTCCCCCCTGGCCGCCTGCCCTTTTTCTTGCGCGACCCGCGACGGCATAATTCTCATAGCAAGCGGCGAGATTGCTTTTTAAGTGAAGTTTGTAGTTGGCGGCTATAGTCAAGGCAACGGCTCTTTCAGATTAGGGGATTAATTATTTGTGGTACGGTTGGATTAGTCTTGGCTGTACGGGACCTCGGAAGGGGGTCGTGCCGGGGGGTGGAGGCAGCGAGGAAAAACATGGAGCTCTTACGATTTATTAGTCGGCTAAAGAGTTCCTCTCCTCGCTCTCCAGGAGGAGGCTGATCGATTAATTCGAAATCGCCGGCCGTAACGAGCGACAAAGTTAGCCAAGGAATATCGATGAGGTTTGCGTGAAAGCGACGAGGCCAGTTGCGCTTCCCCTTTCTGGCCGCGTATCCCTCTGGCCTTCGCTCTCTCTCTTTCTCTCTCTACCTGTCCGTCTATCCGCAGCCCTCGATAACGAGTACTGTACATTATTCCCATGTAACTGCATCTGGCTGGAAGGCAACCGCCGACCACGTGCCCGACACTGATCTATGCTATATCTATATTAATATATATAGATGCATGCATTCGATTTATTCCATCGGGCAAAACTTTTTTCTCGATTCTCAATATAATTCTATTGATCACCGAGTACCTACGTGGACGCCCGGAAATGACTAAGCATTCGTATTATAATGATCTTTTGATTGTCTGGCTAATAATGGAATAATGGAATATAACGGAGACAGGGTGCAGCCGGTCTGTTTGCGAATTTACGATGCGCGTCCGGCAATATTCGGTTGAGGGTAGTACTCGGATCAGGGATGCGAGCCGTCGTCGCTCAATGAGGATGCATCGATGCTGTTTCCCACTGGACGAGGTTTGCATTAGCGAAGCTCTCGTAAAGCTCGACAACGTCAAACGCGCGTCGCCCATTTTTTCCGCGGTTCGCAACGATCAAATATAAAAATCTCTCTCTCTCTCTCTCTCTCGCAATTGTTCAGCGTGGAGATTATTTTCTCTCTCTCTCGTTGATTCTCTCTTCTTTCCCGTTAGTTGTACGGATGAGATCAGTTCTGGAGGCATAGACAGTTAAAACTATCTTGTTTCGGTATTCCTGCGAATTTCGATCATCTGCCATAAGTGACAGTAAGTAGCCCTTTCAGGGCGCTTTCATGACGCTTTGATGACGCTTTCAGGACATCGTCCGGTCTTAAAAGAAAGAGGAGACCAGACCGAACGACCGTGCTTCCTACTTTGCTAAAGTTTCGCGGGGCCAACTTAAAGCTGTAAAACTGAAAGACACTGCGAGCTCTCGGGGGTCTGCGGCTCCCCTAACGAGCAGAACAATAGTCGATTGTATAACGACGACGAGGGCGGCTTCTTCAGGAAATTTATTTGGACTCATGAAATTGCAACCTGCTCCTTCGAGAAGATGCTGTGCGCCGAACGCGAAAGCACCGCTCGTTAGTCGCAAAGTTGCTCTTGTCTCGTCTGGCCCTCCCTCCCTCCCTCCCTCCCGACTTTTCCTCACAAGATCCGATGCCAGTCGACCTGATTTTACCGGCTCGACCTGCCTGCGCGGCCGCCTGGCCACGCGGGAGTCACGTGACGCGTGGCAAAGGTCACTCTTGGTTCTCGCAGTACACGGCGCGCAGGGACGCACCAACAAAAGAGGCACCCTGGGTCACTGCATCCCGGAAGATGGGAACTCCTGATCGGGCGTTCGATTAATTTCTTCGGGTGCCCCCAACTGCAATCGATTCCTTGGAGCTCGAAATTCTTTTAGTATTTTTTCCTTATATTCTGCGAATCGATCGGGATTCCGAGTGAATTCTGACTATGCGCTGCAATACTTGTTAGCCGCGTACGCAATGAACGGACGTCCAGTTCGTTAAGGGTTGTTGTTGTCATTGGACACTGATAAGTTGATAACATAGATTCTGCACGGGAATGCAAATGAGTCGCCGAAGGAATCTCAAGGCACGTTTCTCGGCTCTGAAATTTGCAAATTTGAAATTGTTTGAGGGATTGAAAAATACGCAGCGTCATTTTATATTTCAAATATTTACAAGGTACACGTTCTCGATCAGTTGCATTTGAAAAAAAAATCTATTTCTATTCAGACCGATGCCTCCGTATTCTCGTAGAAATAGCTGGAACTATTGAATTGGCGCCGTAGAGAAATCCACTGGTTAATTAATCCTAAAGATAATGTCGAAAATCCGGCGTGAGCTTCGATAAATCACGCGGGATTGAACTCGTGAAGTGGTTTCCCGTATTTCAGCTGCACTTCTCGTCTTCTGCGTCTTCTTAGGCAGAAACGATGCAATTGCCGCCTGTCGATCATTCGAAACGTGAAGGCGGATTCTCAATCTATCGTGGATCTATCGGGTTGTCTGTGGGGGGAGGGTGGTGAGCTAAACGCCCACAAACTCTGACGCCATGGGGTTGCAATGCCATCCAACCGAGAATGCATCATCCAGCAGACAGACGCGAGCAAAGCTGCAGCTGCGTTGGTCCAGAGGACAGCAGTGCGCGGCAAAGGAACACATTCGGAAGGGAGGAAGCTGTAGCCGGCAGGAGGGAAGTATGGCGCTGTAGTAAAGTAAAGACTTAATTAGCACTCTTAATTATTCGTAATTAGCACTTGATGCTGACTCGAGGCTCTTGTGACGAGGCTTTCTCGTGGTGCTGTAGAAAAGGGGAAGCGCGGGAGGGCATAGAGAGGGAAAAGGGGAAAAAACGATAGCTCGACGGGTAGAGACGACGTGGTGAAGATTATTCGCGTCTCTCCAATTTCGATCCCTATAGTCTGTAGATTCGTGCGATTCTCAAAGCGGCTCTTTTCCGCAACCGCGGAAGGCACAAACCGCGTCCCGTGACCTCTGACCCTCAATATAACGTCGACCGGGGGCATCGATCGTTCTGGCAGCTTCGAGCGTTATCTTTCCGATAGCTGCGTGACTCGTTAGATTCGCGTCACCCAAATTTTACTTCTGTAAACTTCGACGACTATTTTGGCCCGGAATGTTTTGCGTGGGGATTCCGTTAATGCCTAAATACTGGCGAAGCCGCGAGGGCTGCTGCGTCCACGAGGACCAATCGCAGCCAGCAGCTTCTTTCTCCTTTCTCCTTTCTCCTCTTTAGCGGCTCGTCGGGACTTTCGTCCTTCGGAGGATCCACTGTACCTGCTAAATTAGTTACCCAGGCATATCATCGAAGGTTATTTTTTGCAGGCGACTCGCTCGCTGCAAAAACGTACAAATTCTCCTGGCAAAAGGGGTGCCATTAATTTCTATTAGAGCGACGCGGCTCGACGCTCGCGTCGGATTTGCCGAGAGCTCGTGCATAGGAGTGAGACCGAGACGGGGACGACGAGATACGCAGCTGAAGCGAGCGGAAGAGGCGCAGAATGGAAAAACAAGGAGCAAAGTCCCTTCTGTCTAGTTGGGAATATGAGAATTCATTTGTTTCCATTAATTAGCATGCTTCGGGACTGGGAATCTCTGACGTCGCGTCCACGTGGGGCCGACTGGCTGTCAGGGCCGATTGTCAATATTCATCACGTGGCACAAATGCAAAGAGCACCGAGCGTCGCCTCGCTGTCCTCCTGTATCCAGCGACGTTTCATCTGCCTCGCTTTTCCCGGCGCCCTGTGCTTCATCATTCTTCCGTGCGCACAGCATCCATGCGCGGTCCATGAATGAGACGATCCGAGAGAGACTCTCGAGCAGTGGAACGGGTGCGGTTCACTCGGTCGGAATCTGCGAGGAAGAGATCATAAGAACCGGAAATAAGGACTTGGTAATTAGTCCTCCTGCCCTCCTGCCTCCTCCTTGCGGTTACGTGCGGATGGACCCATAAGACAGCGGATCGACAGAGGAAGCTCTCCACTGCACCCTCTGGCTCACTCGATTTCCCCAGGACGACCCCCGGCGAACCACCAAGTCTATTTTCAGCCTACGCATTCACCGCGCGTCCCTCCTCTCGCTAATTCTCATCAATTGGATATTGGCTGGCCTCTCGATTTCTCCCCTCAAATGGAATCTTCGGAGATGCTGCAGGACCAATTCGAATGAATGAAAATTGTCACTTTTTCTAAAGTCGTGGCCCAGATTCATGCTCGGTTGCCTTTTCCCATCCCTTATGACTACGCTCCTCTGACCACTTTGGGACGTGGCAGCTGGCAGCTCCGCGCTTTGCGAGTCCTCGGGATGCCCAATGGACCCGCGGGCCAGAAGATGCTTGAGCTTACTTATCGGGAGGCTGTATCTTTGCAGAGGTTATTTAAGTTTTGCAATATTTTATCCTGTCGGGCCGCAGGCTGGGTCGGCGTATCGCGTTCGCGCAACACCTATAGCAGTTCTATTAGTAAGGAGCGAGCCGAACGAAAGGGCCGTGAGAACTGAGTCGGATGAATCTACACTCGCCAAAGTAATGCGAAGGGATGGAATTTCTTCAAGTTTTTCTGATCCTCCGAGGATCCCGGATACTCTTTGACAATTCGATTCGCGAATGCGTCCCTGATTTATTGACGGTTTCTGCATTCGCGTCAGTTTCATCCCTTCATCCCTTCATCAATGACTAGCCGACAGCTTCGATTCTTGCCAATCTCTCGCTGGACATTCGTATGTTTTGATATCGCCTTTTTCGTCACTCAGGCTCGAGGCTATTGAGCCAGGCTCTCGATCACTGGCCTCGCATTTGCCTTCCCCCCCCCCTCTCTTCCTTCCATCCACCGTGAACCCATGACCTCTCGCTATTTCTCTGTAACGCGCTCAGGCTCTCGCATCGGGTCAAGTGACAAGCCTTTGTCACTTTGCGCTTTATAGGCACACGGTCATTCAGATATTCGCACCCCTTTCGAGGCTGCCGAGCTAGGATGACGAAGGGAAAAAAATACCCTTTGTAAATGCAATGTTGTTTGCGCGCGGCGATACAATGGTGCCATCTCTCTCACTCTTTTCATAGTGACACTTCCTCCTCTCCTCTTCCTCCAGCATCCACCTCGTCTCAAGAACCACCGATCGGGCTGTCATGGGCACATGTCCCGCAGACCAATGAATACTCTGCCACGTGCGCATGTACTCGAAGCTGCTTAGAAGCTATTTTTAAATTGGCCTTTCGGAAAGCGCTCGATTGACTCGCACGATTCGATAAGGTTTAGGCCTAGAGGGGGGACGCCCGTGTACGGCCGATCAACCGATAGCTGTTGGCGCTTTAATTAAAGGATCGAGCGTATTGATGCTAAGGGACTGTGGGGATGACGGGGGCGATGGGGGCGGCCAGAGGAACGAGATGTGACACAGGGGTTGGACGGGGCCTTGGCCTTGGCTGAAGAATCCATCGTCCAATCTCCTTTGAACGGGAGATTAACGTGCTCCTTCGAATTTGTTTTGCAGATTCCACGGTGCCTGTGGTCCTTTGTCTCCTCATCGAGAAGGGATTGGCGGTGGTGAGTAGAGAAAACTTCCCTATAGTCTAATTCCTATCGAGCCAGGGAGTATAAATTGTCAGAGGGGTGCCAGTTATCCTATTGCTCATCTCTGGGTCACTTCTTTTCCTCACTCTCTCTCTCTCTCTCTCTCTCTCTCTGCTTTTCATTCTGTTTCAGCAATACCGATAATGAGTATGTCACGTCGCACGTGCGCGTGTGCACGCGAATGCGTGGCTGTGACACTGTTGCCAGGCGCTGGACCGACACGGCACTTCCGTCGGCATACGGCAGTTGGCACGGAATCGTAAATGAGCTCACGTCCATTCTCCATTAAAGTTCGAGCATCCTCCGGTCGGTCCAGCTGATCCTGTCGGAGCCTTAAAACAAAACTCGACATTGTTGCGGCCTGTTGTCTCTAACCCGAGGCGAATTAACGACGCAATGGCGGTCACGGGAGAACGTAATTCTGTCAGTCGCAGTGCAAATACGCGCAACACGACCCTCCCACCTTTCTTGGGCTAGCCATTTCCCTCCCACCACCGCCTGCTTTTCCACCCTTTCTCTCACTTACCTAACACGTCTCTTATAACGAGATACGTATAGTAGATGTACATGCACGTGGGGTTGGGATTCCTGGATACGTAGCGGAGCACGAAGACTGCCTTTGTTGGACGCCTGTACTTTCAGCCGCGTTCTCGTACGTGCACGATCCATCCACCCCATTCACCCCATCCACCATTCTGGCAAGCACCCTTCTCGCAGCATGCAAATTTACGGGGTGGTTATAATATTTTACGTCCTGGCGTAAAACTAAACGCTCAGCGAGCCATCCATCGCATCCTCCATCCTTTCGCTTCTTCTCTTTTGCCGTCTCTCACGCGTTTCCCCTGCAGATCCGCAACCCGCCTGTTTCTCCTGTTACAAGACTCGAAGCTCGACCTGCCACTCGGAACCACATCGGGCACTTGCAAGCGATCGGTGCACTTTCATTATTTGCAAATTTTGGAAACGGGCGCACGTGCGTCTAGAAATAAAACCCACCGAATCCCAGTTGAAGAACGGAGGAGGGTCGCAAGTCCCTTGCGGATGGATACGAGCCGGCGGATGAGGCCCATTTCACAGCATCCCTGGTCCCTCTCCTACTTTTCACTTTCCGTCCCTTCATCGGCTTCCTCTAGGTTTTTCCAGTCGCCTTTTTCCTCGCTCCTCCATTCGAAATTTGGCTCTCATCACGAGTCGACTCCTCTGTTTGATTTTATCGCTCACATTCCCGTTGATGAATCGCGCTCGACTTTTTCGGCTTTGAAATTCACGTTCGTTAGACTTTCCAAAAGAGTCGGCTACTTTATTAAAGCATCGGGCGAAAAAAAGCGTAGAGCTCCGGGTAAAGGGTGGAGAGAAGGAGAGAGGCAGGGAGGCAGGGAGAGGGTCAGAAATAAAGGGAGAAGGCAGCCAACGAGAAACCGATAACCGATACGCGCCCCTCTGGCTTAATCTGATTCCGATGGATTCTGCACAACGGTCCATTCTGCGCGAGAGCCGAGCCGAGTGCACCGCGGCGGCTTCAGACACAATGCAAACCAGAAGAGATGAGTAGCTGTAGCTGCAACAGATATGAAGAATTGCAGAACGAGATACAGTCTATTTGACTATTAAAAAATGCATCCTGACGCTGCACTCGCGCACTTCTCTTGGCTCCGTCGAACGTTTCAAAGAATCGCCTCATCTCGCCCTGCCGCTCCTCCCATCGATTCCCATGGGAAATCCTCCGTTGCCTGTCGATTTGCAACCAGCGACGAGGATCAATCCACACGCGTTGCGGTGGACAGTGAGCGCGGCAAAGTTCAAACTTTTAAATTTTTCAATCGCCCCAAGAATTGCAAGATAAAATGCATCGTATTATTTGTAAATTTGCAATTTCATCACTCGATTGAATTAAATGTAAAATAACATTTGGCTTAATCTGCTCGTCAGGAAATCATCGCTCATGGACCAGGAATGGTGTTTCACGTGGTCAACCTGATCGTAATGATCCTGATGCCTATGGTGGTCATTCACGTCAAAGACTCCGGATTCAGCCTCAGTAAGCATTTTACGTTCCATTTAGTTTGGCTTCGTTTTAGCTGCTAGATGTCTCCTATTTCCCGTCTTCTTTTCTTTTCCTTCTTTCTGCTTTTTCTTCTAATTTTGTATCTGCCCACGTCGTGTCCTCCGCATGGCTCACCGCAGGGGACGCGCGTAAAAATAGTTGAAGCAACGAGAGGTAACGGCGAGACGAGGAGGCAGAGGGCGGCCAGGGATTTCCCAAAGAGTTTCGTCCTAGCAGGAAGCATCATGAAGAAGCAGCACACAGCTATATGTATACACGGCGTAACGTCGCGCATTTCGTTCTCGGTTAAATTTACATGGAAATGCGCCGTTCCTTGCCTCCTTCCCTTCCACGTTCTCCTTCGTCTTTTTCCTTCTCAAATGCAATAACGGACGTCACGAATAATCAAGCGACGCGTCAGGCAAGCACACGTGGCCGCCGCCTTTGTTGCCCTGCTTCCGTCCAGCCTCTCGGCGACGCTACCTGACAACCTGGCGACCTGGCGACCGTCGCTGCATGTAAGCCATGTCGCGTATCCGGCTTACTCGTCTTCTGAGAAACGTCGTAGCTTCAACTTTCAGACGTTTTAAAGCTACTTTTATATAGACTACTACTCGACGTCTTTGACAAGAATCGAAGACTTTTTGCGACAGATGAGCCAAGAACGCGGATGCGAGTCCCTTGACGATCTCCACGCTCTCCTGGTTCCGTACTTTCGGAACAACGCGACACCGTCTTGTCGCTGGACTTTCCGATGGCTCGGTGCTTTCGTTGCTGTTGTTCCTGAAACTCCATCGTCGAGCTTCGCAGGCTCGAGGCGCGTCGACGACGTCGCGACGAGATCGCTCGAAAGAAGCTGGAGAGATCAGAGAGTCTATACGTCTAGAGAGTCAATGTGTTGGACTCTAGAGTATAGACTTCTATAGAGTGTACACCGGTTTCACCCGGACGAAAGTTTATTGCGAAAAACATTCAGGGCAAAGATTTGTATCGACTTCGCATCCTCCTAAGCGCTTCTTAAAAGTTCCAAAGTCTGCGGGAGTAGCTTGACTCCGTATCGCATGGTTGTTGGTTCAGGCTATACAGTCTGGCGAATGGCGAATTGCGAATGGCGGATGCTCGAGGCTTTGCAGCAGCGAGCCTCTTTATCGAAGCTTCCACAGAGCCTCTTGCAACTCCAATCCGCTCTAGAATTCTCATCTCCATGCGAAAGCCGACTTAGGCCTTACGTTCCATGTGTTGCGCGTTAGGTCTGCTCCCTCTGCAGTAGGAAACTGCACGACTCTTAACCGTGCGAATTTGGTGGTTTTTTTAGCCAAAAATTCATGCCAAAATTTGTGAAATTTGTGCGACTAGGAAAAGTTCACCCATCTGTCTGTCTGCTCGTCTCCTACACACGCGTAGATCGTCCGATTCGCTGTTCGCAAATGCAATAAAAAGCTGCCGAGTGTTGAGTGCTGCTTCTTGTCTGACAGTGTTACGCGATACATCCTTCTTCCCCACTCTGGCATCCAGTTAACGTAGTCTAGCGCTTTTAATTCCAATTATCAAAATGATTAACGAACGTCTGCAGTCCGACTGCCTCGAGGCGCATTGGGGCGTATTGAGGCGCGATTAGACGCATAGAGACCGAAGCGAAAGAAGAGAAAAAGGCAACGGGAGGCATCGCAGCCCTTCGATTGGGCGAATCGAGTGACCCTTCCATTGGAATAAACAGCGAACACGCGGCCAGTGTTGAAATTCGCGAAAATAAAAGTAACGGCAGCGAGTGAGGCTGGGAGGGAGATGGAGGATGTCGCTGCGCGAGCGGAACGTTGGAAAAACGAATTCGCAAAGGAGCAGCGTGCCAGATTGCCAGATTGCCAAATTGCAACGGGGCGCAGCAGTGCATTCTGTTGATGGGCATGCACGCGTCACAGAGAGTCAGAATGCCGAGAGAAAAGGAGCGATGGACCAATAGGCGCGCAGTCGGAGTCTGCGAAATTAACGGGACTTCAATTTCGGCCACAGTCGGCAACTGAATAGCGACGCTTCCACGCGTGCGAGTTGCTACCTTTTCTCTTCTCCTCCTTCTCCTCCTTCTCGTGCCGCACAGCGACGTGCGACAAAGCGAAACAGGCGGAAGAGTCTCCGCTTCTCTGGAGATTCTTTTCTCACCTTCCACCTTCCAGCATTCAGCCTCCCAGTAACCACTTGTCCCTTTTTCTCTTTCGTTGCGTCTCGCCAGGCGCAATGCCAAATTTAATCATTGCACGGAGCTAACGCATTTTGCCACTGAATATGTTATTAGCCGCGGGTGTTGCATTTCGTTTTCTTTCCTTTGCCAGTAGGACGGGCGCGGGGGGGGGGCGTCTATACGGAGGAGCCTGCCGTATCGTACCTGGCGCCAGGAAGGGGAAGGGTGCAGGGAGGAAGTGGGATGCTGGTGGCCCTCTCCAGCAAAGATTTTTGCATTCTCAATTGCGAATATTCAGTGGGAAAGTGTTTGTGCGAATTGACGTCTCGACGTTTGCTCGCGAATTAGCACTTATCCTCCACAGTGGATTTCTTTAATTTGTTATGCAAAAGGGCCGCTCGGGTCGTTTGCCCATTCCGCTTCCGCTTCGTTCCGACGTAATTTCCGCTCTTCGTATAGACTCCCCTCGTCTTCCCCTGCCTGAGATCTTCCGTCCTACTCTTGAATGACGAAGTTCAGCTACCCTCCGGCCTGCCCGGGTTCTCTTCGCCAAAGGGACGTGCCTGATGAAAATAGTGAAATTAAATCGAAACTCCCGAAGGATCGAGAAGCGACCGTAGATCCTCTCGGATGGATGGACGGATGGATGGATGGATGGACAGAGAGCCAAGAGAATTTGGCTTCTCGAAGGAATCAGGAGCGACTCGTAGACTTGGAACGAGGACGACGACGAGAACGCGCGAACTCGTCGTAGCGCGAAAGACGTCGCGAGCCAAAAAGCGAGAATTGCTCTGCTGCGCAAAAGCTGCCTGGTTGCGCTACGCCTGTGCGGCCGTCGTCGACGTGTTGGCTGCTGTTGTTTCTGGTGCCGTCGGTGCCGTCGATGTCGGATGATGGTACGCGCACACAGAGTGGCTGCACAGTGCCGGCCGGACACGAATTTATATATGCAGCGATGCTGGAGCCCAGCCAGCTCCCGTTAGGTTAACTAGCTCGTTACAGCGAATGCATAGCGTGCCATTTACGGGAGATAATCCGTCCGAAATTAGGCTGGGAAATTAGTTCTTTCGCCGGATAATGCTCAGAGAAGGATGCGAGAGCTCCAGAGTCACGTACTGATGGGAAAGCAGGATAAAAAAGCCGCGCTAATGGACTCGAAATAATTGATAACTTTACATACATGTAGATTCTTATATCTGTCACTTTCCGGCATCTATAGATATAGTGTACGTGCATTCGGTCAACTGCATGTGCCGAATCGGATCTATTGAATATGGCACGTCGGCCGTACACGTGCGCGGCTACTTTCGGGACGCGTGAAAAATGGGTTAGAATGGAATCCCTATCCCCGATCCAGTTAGCAGTTTCCAGTCCCTGGTCCCGAGACATCCGGTACGTCCTACATCCCTTTGTGAAGGATCCCTTCCGGATCTTTCCTGGATTTCTCGTGCCGCGGTGGAACCGAGATATGGCGACTGAATTGGGAGATTTGGTGGCATCCGAGGATACTGGGAATTTCCGAAGGGTTTCGGCTAGCCAAGAATGTCCAATTCGAATGGTTCGAGGGGAAGTGCGGTTGGGCCGCGCGCAGATCAGCTGAGCTGCTGGGGGGTGGGGGGTGGGGGGGGGGGGAGCTTTGCGTGGAGATGAGAGTGCGACTCGCAATTCGCTACCTGCCGCAGCAGCTGCATTCGCTGCCAAGATTCGACTTCACGCATGGCGAAGTTCGGCCGAAGATTGCACCTTTGTGCCAAGTCGGAATACGTGCCAGGCGGCAGGTCGAGTCGCCAGCAGCAGCCTGAAGGAATAGCAGACGAGGGAATTCTCAGGACACGAGTAGGGAATTACGCGTTTCCATTGACTTGCGACAGGAATGGTCCATGAAGATTTCTAGTAGCTGCTAGAAGAAAAAGAGTTTTTACTCCACGTCTCTTTTGCATGATTCTGCGTCAGATTCGATGGAAATCAAGCTGTCGCTTGTGATTTGAAAAATACTTTGTTCTGAGAATAACGTGACTGATATTTCTTTTATTGATAGAGGAAGAGAGAGAGAGAGAGAGAGAGAGAGAAAAGAGAAAGTCGCACAAGACGTAAATCCGTGAAGAACAAGTCTGCGCGATAATCATGCCCTGTTGGCGACAAGCGACAAGCGGCAAGCCGCGCACGCAAAGTGAGCGACTTTATCCTGGCACTTCGTCACGGCAGGTGAAATTCCCAGCACCGTCGCAATCACTGCCTGCCATGGATTCCCAGCGGTTTCAAATCTTTTACGAAATCGTGCGTGCCCCGTTCACGTGGGCTTTCTCTATAGCACGGTCCGAGCGCAGTTTCCACAGGACGGGCTGCAACTGGCAATTCGACGACTGGCGGCCGATTCACCTCAGTCGGTTGCAATTCGGTACTTTGCGCCAATTCCCGAGAAAGAACGAAAAATCTCCCTCGCATTTCGCTTTCAAACGTTGCCAAATGGTACTTACACGGACATAAAGCCGTCGCATGATGATAACTGTTGGATTCGAAGTGGTGCGTTTCAGCCCAATTGCTGCACAATGGAATGGATGGTCAGTCGATCAACTGCATCAATGCTCCTCCCCTCCTTCTCCTTTTTTCACAAAAAAGTGATGTAACGCAACTATCGAAAAGTCTCAAACGATTTTTGTCGACTTTCCGCGATACTGATTAGTCGGGTGATGTGTGTGAATTTGCTGTATTTGACAGTTATAGTCTGCTCAATTTAGAAAATGACCATTTTCGATTGTCAAATAAAGTGGTTGATTTTCGAAAATGCTTGTGCCTTCAAAGAGAGACACGTTATCCCTGAAAATCTTATTTGGCTTAGAAGTGATATGCTGTAGTTATGAACTGCTTGGATTCAAAATTTGTTTGGGTTTAAAAAATTGCTGTTGAAAATTGGAATTTTCTATAATAGATAAGCAGTGCGATACCGTATTGGTTGACAGCGCTGTTATCTTTTGTCGCGCGCGGAATGCATTTGTATAAATTAGGTGAAAACGATGGAAGAGCGGGAGAGTGAATGAATTGAATCGTTTTGGAAGTTGGTGGTCGGTGCAGCCCCACCGCCACTCGAGAGCCCCTACGAATTTACTTTTCTTCACAATTGGTTGGCTGGGTGGCTGGGTGGCTGGGTGGCTGGGTGGCTGGATACTCGTGGGTCGCTAGCAATGTCGCGTTCCAATCGATAGAACCTAATCAAAACATATCCTGCGGCTTTCCCTTTGCTCCTGAACTTGCTGCACGCGTCCTGGTCGAGTCACTCGAAAGGCTGCCGGTAGGAGGTGAAAGAGCGACGGGAGGTAAGAAGTCGCGATGTCAGCTGGAGGAGGGTGGGGGTGGGGGAAGGGGGGAGGAGGGGTCCTTGGAAATACGGATCGCGGCCGACGACAATGGCCCAGTGGAAAACTAGCAATTCCTCGGGAAACTGTCGGAGAAAATTGAGAAACTATTTTCACGCTGAAACTTCTTCTCCTATAGTCGCGTTCCGATACAATGCAGGAGCAGCTATCGGTAAAACATGAGCGAGCACCGCCAAACTTCTTTCGCAGTTTCGATCGGAAGCGAGTGCCGGGGAAATAATGTACGTCAGCCAGGAGCTCCTACCAAAGTACCAGTCAAGCGTAGAAAATACTCCTCTGCTTATCTTATTTCCTTCTTTCACCTTTCGAATCTATGGAGACAATTTTTGAGCTCTGCTGCGGGGCGTCTCTTGTCCTTGCCTCGATGGTCCTTGATGGTCCTTGGTGGTCCTTGGTGGTCCTTCGTAGTCCTTTGGAATGGATGCAGCGAGTCGAGGCCAGTCGAGGATTGGCTAGTCAGTTGGAAGGTAGCGGAGAGACAGAGTGTCGGGACTCGTAAGTCCTGCGAGCAGGATTAATAGTCAACGTCGGGAATTGACTTGGCTCGTGTTCGGGGGCGGCTAATAACTCGGCGAAGGGTCCTTTCTCGAGGATTCTGGCTGAAATGGCCACTGCCGACTGGAAGGATGTGAAAAAATGGCGGCCATCTCTTTCCTTCCTCGTCCCGGTGAATTCATGAATTCGTTAGAAGGGATAAAAATGCGGCGGCTCAAAGGGAACGTGGGACTGCGAGACTAGATTTTTCGCGTGTAGCGGAACAGCAATGTTTGATGTATCTCACGGCATTTAGCAATTAGCACTTTTCCAGAGTAGGCTTTGCCTAAGTTCACAGGATGGTCTGTTGACACAGCTTCCTATTTGGAAGCAACGCATCGAGGCGCCTCAGAGAGAGTGTCCGGAGAATGACGATTGACGTTATTTAAGTAAATTCGCTGAAACTGCCTCGGGGGGGGGGGGGCGGCACTGGGGGGGGGGGGCAGGAACGTCTTGCGTTGCGCGATTTAATTAAGATAGGAACAATACGCCAGAGGAAAAGTGAGCTCGTTGAAAGTTAATGGAAATATCGGAAAATATAAAAGTCCACGCGACACCGCATAACAACGAGATCATTTTCTGATATCATAATGCAAATTCTTCCAGAGGAATAATTAAGTCCATGGTCCAGGATGAGTCTCAATCTCGTCTCGAGCAGCCGCGCGCTATCGGCTGCCATTTCCTCTCCTAGATATATGTATTTAAACTCCCACGGAGATTCCTCGAGTCGACGTCGATCGCGACCTTCTCGGCTGCGCCGAATCTCAATTTTTCCCACGAAATAATTTATTAAAAGCTTCTTCCTTTGACATGTGTTTCAGTCGGCGCCATGTACGTCTGCATGCTCTACGCGATTCTCTTCCTGAAGCTCTGGTCCTACGTGCAGGTGAACATGTGGTGTCGCCTGAGCAGCCGCAGGAAGAGCACGTCCCAGGGAAGAATGCGTCGGCAGTCATTCTCCTACAACAACCTGCAATGTAAGTAGAAACTGAAACACAGGCGGCGGTGGCTGTTCAATCCGGTTCCTCCTCCGCCCTTCCTCGAGGATCTCCGCTGTCTTTTCTTTTGAATTTCAAAGACGAAATAGACGGATCGAACGAATGGAGAGACGAGAGATGAATGCGAGACGCCAAGGGAGTTCATATACTGCACCTCCAATTTAAACTGTCTGTCGTCCGTCTCTCGTCCATTTCCTGTGGGTATCGATTATTCAGACGGCGAGCAAAGCCGAATTACGACCCGCGATCCCAACAAACTCCACGATCCGTATATTAAAAGTGCGCAAGAGGTCCTCCTTCGATGGCTCGCATCCGACGGCAATCGACGCCAGTGGACGCCAGTGAACGTCCTCCTTGTCCCTTGCTGGGATTCTTGGAGTTGGCATGGGCATTCTTTAACGCATCACCCGACAGCGCTGGAGTGCAGCAGAATTAATCCAGAAGGAGTCTGGGTAGGGGGCGGAAGGGATTGAGGGCAGCCATAGGTCCGAGGACGGAATCGCACGGGAGACGTCGCGTGCCTCGGCGCCATTTGCCCTGATGAGTTTCTCAAAGGGTCCCATCCCCCTCGCCCTCGGCTACATTCAACCGCCTCATCCCGCGTCAATCTCGCACGAGGGAACTCATCTTCGCGGGCGCCCGGTTACGAGTAGGTACCCACCCGGAAGCGTCAGCGCGCGTCGTCCAGACTTGGATTTCCCGTGGCTTCATTTTGCTCCACGTGCACGCGAGTACCAAATCCCCGTTAACAGCCTCGTTCACGAGCCCCGATCGTCGAGACAATCTCCTGTCTAACTGTCTGTCGGAGGGTTAACGTCGACTTGCGTTCCTCTGCCAATCGGGACTCGAGTACTCGACGCACGAATACATTTTACTTGCAATTCCCTTACGTTCTTCGTGCCGCTTTTGCCTCCAGTCTCGGCAGGTGAGGGACGCAGCGACACATTTTTCTTCTCTCCGAGTGAACTGCCGTGGGCGAGGAGTGGCATGACTCGGCAGATGGGGAAGAGGCTGGAAATAGGCGGTTCTCTTTGGTGGGATAATTTTTCTTTTTTTCAATCACGCCCGGCACTCTGCGACCAACGTAATTTCACCTTTGTGGCGGGGGATGTCAAGGTGCTTAAGCCACCCCCTCCTGGTTGCAAGATATCAGAGGCTCTCTTAGGAACTGCGACAACCCCCTCGGCCTGGCTGTTCATATATCTTGGAATGGGACAGAGAGACTCTCCTAAATTAATCTCGCGGTTGCGCCCCCCTTTCTTCCAGGACAATTGGCGGCAATTTCCAGCTGGCAATTTCGAGGCCGGCAGATTGCCGCTCGATCTCTCGGCTGCTCGCACGTGACCTGCCCTGCAACGTGGGTTCAGACCCGAACGTCCTAAAGCTGAAAGCTACCGCGTTGGGGCTCCGTGCGATTGAGTCTTTAACAGGCAAAGCTACCCCCTAAGACACCCCCCAATCCCAGTCTAATCGTAACGCTATGTGCTCCGCGAGGCAGTTCTACGCTTCTGGAACGGGTGTAGTGACTCTGTCCTTTGAGATTCGGAAGGATCGGGACGTCGTCCGGGAAACGTTGAAAAACGGGAAAGAGGAATCGAAAGCGGAAGCTGAGACTCGACCTGGAATGAGATCGATCTCTTCATCGAAGGAAGAAAGGAGAGGAGGACGGGCCGAAATGCAAGCTTATTTGAATTCCAGATTGGATTATCTATCGGATTTGGATAATTGAAGGAATTCTATCAGTTATCCCTGGCGTTGGCTAGATCAGATGCCGATGGTGATGCTGGTGCTGATGCCGAATCCTTCCTCGAGTGAAACTGTAAAGTCGCTTACTCGCGAATATCCATTTCGTTAGTTTCGATTGCGAGCCGGAAGTCGACCATTCGGATCTCTACGGAAGTGCCTCTTCCACTTGTCTCTTGCCTTGATCGAGTGAAATATTACACAGGACCGGGAAGGTCGTGCACGTCTAGCATGCACCACCACCACCACCACCACCACCACCACCACCACCACCACCTTGTTACTCGGAAGAGGACAGGCGACAATGGAGCCGTAAGCCGCTGTCGCCTCTCCGCTTCTTCCTTCTCTGTCCTATACATGCCTTCGAGATCTTCCTCGCCTCTACCCTCCCCCGGAAGGTTCTCGAGGAACTCGATTGAAGGGACGCGTCCCTGCCTCTCTGCCCCTTTTTGACCCCCAACTGCTGCCCGCCTGCCTGAAAGGGCGAACGCAGGCACAGGAGGGATGAGTTTAGTGGTTTCCTTGATAGTAAGTAGATGTCATGAATTAGGAAGCGCCTCCTGGGCATATCACATTTCGACAGCTCAATTAAGAAGTAAATTTTCTTTTTGCAGCCTCGGAAGTAAAGCAAAATGGAAACGCGACTGCGGATGCGAGGGATGAAAAGAAGGGTAGCAGCGCAGCCCTCGTCCAGTACCCGGATAATCTCACCCTGGCTGATCTCTACTATTACATCCTGGCGCCGACCCTTTGCTACGAACTCAACTTCCCCAGGACTCAGAGGATCCGAAAGAGGCGAGTAGTCCGTGTGTCGATTAGAAGATAACGAAAATAGCGTAAACAGCCACTGCCAGTATCCGAAAGTGATCCTTGGATTCCAACATCTTCCTTTTCATTCTCTGTGGCTTTCGAGATCCTAAATGTCGATATTCGGATCGAACTGAAGGGAAAGGTACACGGGGAATTGAAAAGCTACTCCTGAAATTAGATTTAAGTGGGCTATTGTTGGAAATGCAGAGTGAAGAGGAAGAAGAGGAAGAAGAAAAAGAAGCAGGAGGGCTGCATGGAATCTGCTGGTGATATACATATGTATATTCTCTATTCTCTAAGCTCTGCTCCACTAAAAACAGTCCAGCGCAACTCGTAGGTGCTTCCTCTTCGAGATCTTACGGGCTACGCGTGCGAGGAGGTCACGTGTCTTCCTGTTGTAGTTTAGCGTCTTGCTAACTATGTAACTCCGTAGAGTGTAGCTCGATACATATA
Source organism: Trachelus troglodyta (assembly GCA_030142635.1). Lineage (NCBI taxonomy): Eukaryota > Metazoa > Arthropoda > Insecta > Hymenoptera > Cephidae > Trachelus > Trachelus troglodyta. The sequence goes on from JARQTJ010000357.1 coordinate 270,346, forward strand.
AATATATATGTTGTGACGTGATTTTTCGAATCACGGTCCCAAGGCGACTCAGGTTACCGACATAGTGAACGTTCTCGATTTATGGTTCCCTTCGTGTCGCCACCCTGCTCAGAAGCTACGTTCTCGAATTGATTCGCATAGTTATGTCAAGGCTCTCGTAAGACTCAGTTATGGTTTAGTTGAGGTCGAGGTACTAGAATCTGGCGTGGGGAGATAGTCTCGACGTACCGAGTTGCCCGGCAGAGGAGACGACCCGATGGAGACGTCTCCACGGACGGGCAGAACCCCGGGTGAAATACCGGCGCCCCGCTGGAGATGGGCAAAGGGCTGTAGAACGGGCGGAGTTATAGTTTTGTTACGGTTAAGGGCAGGAGAGGAACCTCCTGCCCGAATTAAGGATGTGGTGCCCAGCTGTCGCCCGATGCCCTGGGGAAGCGGCCGTGGAGGATCTCCAGGAGTTACGTACCGATTCACTAAGGAACGCTCTCGATTTGGTTTAAAGGGATGATCGAAGGAGATAGAAGAGTTATCGGATATAAGGATCTCGACCAATCAGAATGATTAGTTCTTGGATTTGACTATTTTTAAAGCAGTCTGTCTTGGGGCACCGACCGAAGTGTCACGGGCTGGCTAGCGCTCCCGTGTGCTATCTGTTGATAGTTTTTCTAGCCGTGTCTCGGTATACGGCCTAGCAAGTTCTCGATTCGGATAGTTCTCGCGTTGTTCTCGTGTGTTACGGAGTGTTACGGAGTGTTACGGAGTGCAGTGCCCACCACAGTGTCCTTTGGATACAGTTCTCGGCCATCCCGGATTAGCTGTACCAGATCGGTTGAGTTCTCCCAATTTATTAATTGGTGAAGGGATCTCGATAGACAGTTAAGCTTCGTTCTCTCACGTTCTCGATTCG
>JARQTJ010000357.1:271352-285201 GCA_030142635.1 Trachelus troglodyta
ACGTAGGTTGGTTCTCGAAGATAGTTCGCTCTCGGATTTTGTTTAGCTATCGGTGTCGAGTTCAGATAAGAATAATTCACGTTACAATTTATATACTTTTTTTGGCCCTGCACTATTGCGCATTCTCTCTTTTCTTTTTTTTTGAAAAATTTTCTTGAAAAAGTTTTCAGTCTTCGCGATTAAACACTCGCTGCACGTAAATATATGCTTGCGTGTGCTTTGGGCTCATTTTTGTAGTTTACCTCGATAGTTAGAGAGAGAGAGAGAGAGAGAGAGAGGTAGAGAGCAACGGACTGATAAAGTCTAAAGTGACTTTGGTCATATCTATTTGACGTACTTTTGAATCGATTCCTTTCGGCATCGATTTAGAAGGGAAAGACGTTGAAGTAAATGCAGAAGCGAAGGGGGATACACTATATAATATTGGAAATAGGAAAAATTAAGCTGCAGCCGTAATCCGAAAAACATGGAGAGAGAATCAAATGTGAAAAATTGTTATGGCAAAAATTGTAGGTGAAAGCGGCTTAAAGTAAAAAATGGCACGCGAAAGTCCCGCCGATGCGATGCGCTCCTCTCGCGTATAAGCTGACGTTTGCAAATAGCTGGCACGCTTTGTGCTCTTTTGAGAAAGATTTACATTTAGGGCCGGTTTCACTGAAGTTAACCGAGGTGTAACTGTCGAGATTAGCCAATCAGATTCCGAATTGCCGGGAATACAGGCATCTCATTGCTTGAACTCGGTGAAACCAAACCCGAGTCATTGGATCAATGGCGTCTGTGGCATTTGACCCTCTACCCTTAATAAACTTATCTTTCTGTTCAGGTTCCTGATAAAACGCATCCTGGAAGTTCTTGTTGGCTGTCAAGTGGTCATGTCTCTCTTCCAGCAGTGGATGGTACCATCTGTGAAAAATTCTTTGATTCCGTTCAGCGTAAGTTTTACCACTTATTGTTATGCTACTCGTGGAATTTTAAAAAACACATTGACTTCGAATGGTTTGCCTATAAATGGCGAAGCGTAACTATCGAATCGATCGATTGGACAAATAATCAAGGGGAGCGATCGCTTTGCGCTTTTTTTTTTCAATACCCGACGTCGACGTCGGGACGCTTCACTCGAGGGTTCTTTCACCTTGAAAATCTCTCGTGGATTTACACCCAGTTTCCGTCTACTCTTTCGGCAGGAATAGTGGTGCAGGGATGGTGCAGGAGTCACAGTAGAGATGGGATCGCAGCATCAATTCATCCAGGGAATAATCATCTTCGCGTATTCACACTCGCTCTTCCTCGTCTATTAACCAACTTTGAATTTCGACTTCCCCTCGCTTCCCTCCACCGGCTCGTCCTAACTTTGATTCTCGGTGGCTTCTTGTTACTTGGCAGTTGCCTATAGCGATCCAATATGGATTCGCTCGGCTGTAAAAGCTTAATAATGTCGAATGGCGCAGTAGTAAGCCAGCTGCCTAATCGCGAATACGCGCCGGAAAGTTCGACGGGGTAACCACTTCCGCCCGTGCCCCCTCCCCATTATCTCCCCGCGTCCCGATGTCTCGGCTAGCCACACCGTGCGAACGTCACTCAGCCTCCCTCGTTCACGCGAAATGGACCTTCTCGTCTCTCGACTAGACTCGCGTCTCCTGCCGATATAATCATCAGCGGAATCCGGTGGTTCTTCGTGGAAACGCATTTCCACGCTGCGGGTGGTCCACTCGAAAGTCCAGGGGACGAATCTTTCGGATTTCTTTGAAAACGGGATGAAATATCCCACCGATTTCCCATTTAGCAAACTAGGATAACCATAAGACGCTGAGCGTTGCTAACCTCCATCTGCGGGAGCGAGTCTCTCTCTCTCTCTCTCTCTCTCTCTCTCTCTCTCTCTCTCTCGGACAGGTTTCACAAGTAAAGTTAAATTCCTCCTCACCTACATTGAAGTGATACGTGAATACACGTACCCGAACATATACGACCATACGCGACATACGTGGACTGGTTTTATTTGACTTTTTATTACCTCCTCCTGCGAACGGCCATTTTTTGTTACATTCCGCATATCTCGCGTGTAGCGGCCCCAGAAGGAATTCCCAGTCTATCGGATGCTGTTTTCTCGGCCCTCCGACACCCCAGTGTCGTTGCAGTGTACTGCTGCGCGGGGGTGTGTTGAAATATGGCGGTGCTAAAAATGCTCTCGCCAAGCTGCTCCCGTCGCCAGCCGTCCCTCTCCACCCCGCTCCTCCCCCCGACCATCCCCCACAGCAGCGCCGATCCCTTCCGGTGTCCTCCTCGTGGCAGCCAGTAAAATTATCGTCGCGCCGCTGATAACTTTAATGGCGACGTGCCGGCCCATCAAGCGCAACTCTCGTCTCATTCGCGTATTAATTTATTACTCGGTAATTAACAGAAATACAGCCGCTTTATTGACCGCAATGCGAAGAGGGTTGCGCTACCAATTTGATCTATATAGACGCACACGCGGACTTTTTAAACATTTGGAGGCGCGTCCCCGTCGCGTCGATTCCACTACGTGACTCCTGTACTTGCAGAATAAATCGAGAAATGAGAAATTTCGTGAGAATATTCGAATCCAGAGACAAACGTAAAATTTTATTTAAAGCGGCCGACAATCCGTCCTAAGGAACCGCGTCTGCCTGCAGGAGACTCCCATTCCAAGACACGATATATTCTCTGCTACGGTACAATGTACATATTTCTATTCCGCTCTCTTATTATTCCATCACCGTTTTCTTCCCTGGTTCCATTCAATTTATTCGAGATTTATTATTCTATCTTCTCTCGTATATGATTCCCACTTGCGGTCCTGCGAAGAGACACTTGAAGTCGACCAGACTTCTTTGTCTTCTTTGTCTTCTGCGACTGCCCCCTGTGAAAAAAAAACATATATATTATATACACATGCTTTATATAAAAATGACTCGTGACTCGACTTACCCCATTGGAACAACATTCCCTGCCTTTTTCTCAGAGAATAGCTAACGATCTTGTGTCATCGCGAGATGCCAGATTAATCTAAGGTCGCCTCTGTAATTAATTTCCACCAAGTATCTTGCGAATGAAATCAGCGCAAATTAATTCGTTTGAAATCGAAGAAATAAATGAAATCGCACTGATATCTTGCCAAGTATATCTGGAGGCAACTCATCCTGCGTAGAATCGATCCCTTAAATCTACCGAATCCACCGAATTCACCGAATCCACTGAATAAAGATTGCAGACTTCGACAATCGTAGGCGGATGTAAGAACCCCTAACCTGACCTAACCTGACCCAACCTGAACCGGGTGAGAGCAAGTTCCGTTCAAACTAGCAGAGTCTCCGTCAGCCAACTTCTCCTGGTATTTCCTTTACTCGTCGCTTCGCTGCTTTTGCTTTCGAACAAAATACTTAAAATCCTTTTCAGAGTGCTTTTAATTTTATTTATCTTGTCGTTTCGCTCGTTTCGCTCGTTTCGCCTGGATTCTCGCGGGTTCGATTCATTTGGAATCAGTCGATCTTCTTTCGGTCTTCCTCCCAGTCGCTCTGCCCCAACCAAGCAACCCGATCGAGTATGCAAAGCCGCAAATCTTTTCTCGCTAATAAAAATAACAGGTATTATAATACCTAAAGTGCGTAAAAACTGTTGATTCGTCTCTTTCCATTCCTCTCCGCTGCGTCCCCTCCGAGCTCTCCCTTTCTTCCCTTTCTTCCCTTGTTTCCTTCTTTACTTTTTTTATCTACTTTCACATAGAAGAACCCGGAGAGAAAGACAAAGAGCAGTTTGAAGCTCTGGGGTGACCGCGAGGGGCCCGAGAGGTGCAGAAGACTCGGGGCTACCTGAGATTAAGGGTGTCGAGGCAAGATTGAGGAGGAGGGGGGTGTCGATCTGTACAGTCGTTTCAAAAAGTTCTGGTCGACGAAGACCCAGGCCCCATTTCACTCTCGGATTATTATAACCCTTTTTCTTGTGTAAGGCTCCTGCCTCGAACTCTTTTATTTCCCGCCCTTGCCTTTCTTCCTCTACTTCCGACGCTGCGACTTGCGCTGTAAAAGCGTAAATTAAAGGGAAAGAACGAAGACCGAATTACATTTGGTACTTGGTTGTTGTTTCATTTGGACTCTGGCAAGCCAATGCGGATGGTTAATACAAAGCATTAAAGACGAGTTCAGGACTATTTTAATTTCAAAAATCAATTATCCGACACAGAGTCTAGTAGCTTCTCTATTTGCTGTAGGCGCACAGCAGGTTCTTTGTGTTAGTTGACAAGAGACGGAGCGATAAGCGAATGAAGGGAGCTGGGGAAGGGACACGGTGTAAATGGAAATAAGGGTGAAAGAGGAAAGTGAGAGAGCGTCGTTGCTCGGAAGGGATGATTCCCTTTGAATGTAAGGATACAGGGGTGGTACTTGGCGAAAGTTGCAAAAGTGTCGGCAGGGCCGAGGGAAAGTCTTAAATGATAAACAGGAGACGCGCCGCCAAAAAATATCAAAATCCGAAGCCAGATACGTCTAGCGTCTCAACGAGACTCTCGCCCACTCCAGCCTCCTAATGGGCGTCTCGACGTCATCCCTTCTCACCTCCGCCTCCTCCACCTTCTTTTCTCATTCTCATTCTCTTAGTCCTGCAGGTTGCTCGTCAATCGATGGAGGCACTTTAGATATTTCGATTCGTTCTGCTTATTGCGCCACTCAGTGGCAGCTGCCTCCGTGAACTTCACTTACCGGCGGCACCAGCAAGGCGAACCCAATTTCCTCCTGCATCCAGTTATGATCTGTCGCAAATATCCGTTCCAATGGAGCCAGTCTTGGAGACCTTTTAAGTGCATCCTGCGAGCCGTGTCCCACGGAAGGGTCGGCAGGGTCGAAGACGAAAAAGACGATGAAGGTCACGCGCCGCTTCGTCCTTTCCTTTCCATCGCGCAACTCGTTCACGCGTCTCCTCTACCTTTTTTCACGACATTTCATTGCGTTTCTCTTTATCCTTTTTTCTCTTATATACTTTTTGCTCGGTTCTTTGTTTTCCAAATGAAAAATCCTCCTAGTCGTCTCGTTCAAGTTTAATATCGCCTCTCGTCGGGCCTCGCGACGACGCGTCTGCAAAGACTCGAACGTAGTCCTCTTGAGCGCCCTCCTGAATTCCTTCTATGCCCAGAACACCTGCAATTTAATATAAAGAAAGGCATTTTAATAATACGCGTATCCACGAAGGAGGAGGGGCGATGAGGAGGAGAAGCAATTCTCTCGGAAAAATTTGTTTCTCCGCTTACGAAGTGGAGGTGAAACGCGAGCGAAACGAACCGAGATGGATCAGCGGCTTCCTTCGCCTTCGTCTTCTAGGACTACGAGGAGGAAGTACGGCCCACGGCTGCCTTAGGATACTCTTTCGCACTCGTACTTCTTCCAAGGATCTTTCTTGTCGAGGGATCACTCGAGGAGTTGCTAGAATGCCCGAAGAATACGAGAGGAGGAAAAGGAGCTTTTGCCACTTGACGTTTGGCAAATCTTTCACGTGGCTCCCACGTGACCTTCCCGACGCTATAGCACATCGCCAAATAAAGACGCTTTTCTGAGAACACGCGTTACGCTCAATTAGAAAGTTTAGTTCTCCCTGTAGGCGTGAGTGCGAGTCCCTTAGCAAAGGATTCCAGCCGATAGCCCTATTCCACTCTCCCTCCTCCTCCTCCTCCTCTCATTCTCTGCCCGGAGCCCTTTTGTCCAGTGCGATTAGCTCGCCAAGTTAAACCACTGCCATTGCTTAAGTACCCTATGCGCGTGCGCACACACGCACACACTTCCTTCCTTCCTGCCTCATTCCGAGGTATTTACCCTTTGAATTTCATCACTCTTGTTTTATGTTTCAGAACATGGACGTCGCAAAAGCGTCGGAGCGCCTCCTCAAACTAGCGGTAAGTTTTTTCTGCTCTCTCTCACATCGAGACAATATTTTCTGACGGATCTCAGAGATCAATGTTCAATTTCCTGCGAATACACGTCCTACAATATGGAGATTGAAAACTTTCAGGAACCCTTGTTCGCTTTTAAGGTGGTTCAGTGATAACAATCATAACAGTAACAGGGGGTCACGAAACAGGTAGTACACAAAATTTCAAGATTTTGATTCGAAAATAAATGTTCGAAAATACGAAGTAACCTCGATATCGAATTTTCAAGTTATTAATTTGTATAGGTTGAGTATATCTATACGGAAACTGTACGATGAATCGTGTTCAAATTTTGCATAAACAAATATTCAGTATTGTCAGTTACTCATAATTCTATCTTGGATTGAGTGTTATCACCGGAGCTCCTTAATGGAAACTTTATCTTGGTCCTCGTTGGCCCCACGCATGCACGCAGGCACGCGGGCACGCAGCAGCATGACGTGCGTATCGAACGATAGCGGCCCTTAAGGATCGACGGACATGACGTAGGACGATTTTGCTGCAGGTCGAGCGAACCGACAACGAATTCTGGCGCATCGACTGTCGAGGGGAGAATCGACATTCGAGTGAGAACTCGGTGGTCTCGGAGTTGTCATTCGAGAAAATGCCGAAGGGTACGAAGTACGTTAGTTGCGCCGCTTTCAAAGAGATCCCGAACGAATTGGACCTTGCAAACCGAATAGGCTGGCGCAAGACGGAAGTGCACAAAGGAAATGGGAAAGCTACAGGGAAATGACGGAGGAGCAACAGCGTCTAGTGTCGCTCCGTCCACCTGGCGCCACGTAGCGCCAAGCGGGAGAACTTTGAGGCTTTCCTGCCGCTTTAATGTTTTCCTTATTTATGAGAATTCCGAGGGTCAAGACGGCCAGCGGGCATTCCTTTGGCGAAACGAAATTAAAAGATCTGAAGAAGTTTTCCCGTTTAAAGAAAGAAACGAAGGAAGGAAGAAGGTAGAGTGGGGTGGGAGCCAAGTGCAGAAGAGGGTGGCTCGCGGCCGAAATAACTTGACCGCAGCTTTGTTGGGGCAACATTATTAAGTCCTTTGCGAAGTAGCAAAGGGCTGACGGGAGCACGTGGCGCGTTTTGACTTGGCGCTTCACTCGGCTCGGCCCGACTCGCCACTCCTAGTCCGGTCGGCCTCACTCGACTTGCTTTCGTTTGATTTGGTTTGGTACGCGCAATCCCCGGGCGAGATACCAGCATCCTCTCGAGTCAGCCTGCTGAATCCGCCTGAACTCGCACGAATCCCACCACCATTGTGGTAGGGAAAGGCATTCGCCTCTCCCTACCAACTAAACGGAACCGAAATACCTTTCAAATTCTTTGGAGTAGCGATGAGTGTAAATTAAAAGGGTGCCCTCTCTTCCTCTTCCTCTCTTTGCCAAACTTTCTTCACTTTCCTTTCGTTCATCACACTCAAACCCATTTACAGAGCTTTCGCTAGGACTTTTATTTGGCTGCGTCCGAACGGCTCTCTATATTCAGCGCGAAATTAGTCGGAGAACGTAGCCTGTTTCGTACGCCCCTATTAAGAACGCACAGTTACGTCGTCTTAACGGGGGCCTCGGGGTAGGTTTAGAGAAAAATAGATAATGCGGGAGACAGAGGAAAAGGGTAGGAGCGAGAGCACAGATTTAGGGATCTTTTCAGAGGAGCCAAGTCAGTCGGCAGCAAAAGAGAATAAATCGCAACGTGCTTCGGCGCAAACAGCCTCGGCGAAGTGAGCGAAATAGGCGCACGTGGTCTGTCGCAGGCTATGGTTCAAACTGCCAGATTTGCTAACGGTTCGTGAAAAAAAAGAAAAAAAAGGAACTTCCCACCCAGCACGTGGGACGCAGGGCGACGTCTGCCTTCTTTGGTGTGCAAATCGCCTCTGCGAATAAATCAGATGAATTTTCCGACTCTGCCAATTTCGCATGGACTCCCTGATAACTCGACCGACTCGTTAATTCCTATTGGGAAGGAACGATCGACAATGACGCGTAACGAAGAAAGACGGGCAAACGTGACCGTTCCGAAGGATCGGGAGGCTGCGCTGCATCGGTCCACGTCAATCCTGCGAATCCAACGAAGAGAGAAGCCTAGCAAGCCGAATTATCGCGAAAATCATTGGCGAATTTACGATGCGCCTGAACGTGGGTATCGTGGTCGTCGTTGCGCGAGCGTTGACGCGTTTCACGGATACCGTCAGATAATGCAGGCGATTAGGATAGCAGAGATAAGAGGCGATAATGCGGGATGGAAAACGACGCTCGAGCGGATTAACGTAGTTTCATTTGGATGCTCGCAGATTCCGAATCATCTGATGTGGCTGTGCTTTTTCTATCTGGCCTTCCACTCCTACCTGAACCTCATGGGCGAACTCCTGCATTTCGCGGATCGGAACTTTTACGGAGACTGGTGGAATTCTAACAATATTGATACTTTTTGGAGAAGCTGGAACCTACCGGTCCATCGATGGGCTATACGGTGAGTGTATCTTGTATTTTTCTTACGTCTTGTATCGTTCGACTCTTGTTACGTCATCTGCGTCCAGACAGATTCCATTTCCAGAATAAATATATCGTGTCTTCCGCTACATCGAGATTCCATCGGGGCAGCGCAAGTTTTTTCGATCCAGAAGCATTTCACCATTTCTCCAAGCTTCTACCTTTCTCTTCTGTTCGCCTTGAGCTCCTTAGAAGCGATAGCAACTGGAGTCGCCAAAGGCGACCGTGGAGGAGGGACGGTTTGGTAGCCGAACGGCGGGAGCAGAAGGAGAAGCGAAGCGCTTGGAAGGCTCAGAAAGTTTTCGTTTTTGGAAATCGTTCTACCCGGCACCCGCGCTGCCAAGGGAAAGTTCGTTAATGAGTCTCACGGTTTAAAGAAATTTAATTAGATTTTTTCACGGAAGACACTCTCACCGCGGGGCCGTCACGCGAGATTAACAAAAATTTCCGAGGTGCCGGAACGCTCGTCCTGACGAAACCTTCAACCGTTCCTGGCTGCGCGCCATTCTTGCAAGTCGCAATCACTGCCTAATCGTTTTAGTATTCGCGAAGGATTTCATTGAGAACTGCCCAAAGCCGACTAAAGGCCGACCAAAGGGAAATCCAGACGATCGAAAGGAGGAGGAGGAGGAACGCACTCGCTGGAGGCTGAACCCGCGAGCCTTAATTTCTACGATCAGCGGAAGTCGAAGGCGGCCGGGAAGAGTGAAGTTCCAAGATATGACATAATATTCGAGGACGCGAGTTCCAAGGATAGGAGGAGGAGGAGGAGCATCAGGCGCGCAGACTGGCGCGGAGCCGCCATGCAACGCGAAGCCTCAAGGAAGAACGGAGAAAATCTCAGAGTCGGCCTTTCAGCAGTGTAATGGGAAAAGCCGATACTCGTCGCCCTGGCGCACTTACTGCTCTTTATTCCAGATCCTTTATAATGGCCGCGTAATGGAACGTCGCATTGGAAATGGCTGTGGCCGATGCACGCGTCAGCCATTCGATCTCCATATATCATTTGCGAGCTGGCATCGTCGCGGCAAAAGCCGAACGAACGCCTTTCTAAGAGCATTCCTTTTTTTTCAAAGTATTTTATCCTTATTGCTTCAGGCATCTTTATATACCGATCGTGGGGATGGGCTACAGGAAGTCTACCGCCAGCATAACGGTCTTCTTCATAAGTGCCTTTTTCCACGAGTACCTCGTCAGCGTGCCGCTCAAGACTTTCAAAATTTGGGCTTTCATGGGAATGATGGGACAGGTGAGATTAGCTTGATTACTCGAATTAGTTGTCTCGAGTCTCGGCGAACGAGAAGAACCGCCCCGGCAAGGCAGTCACGTCAACACATCTTTGACTCTTTCAGATCCCACTGTCCGCCCTGAGTAAGTTAGTGGAGAAGCGTTGCGGCGCCCGCTGGGGAAACATCGTCGTCTGGTCTAGTCTGATAATCGGTCAGCCACTTTGCATCATGATGTATTACCACGACTACGTGGTCACCCACTTTGGCGAGACTCTTCTCGAGGACTACTCGATCGTCTAGGTCCAGGTTCTCTCGGAGGCTGTGTGGGGGAGGGGAGCCTCACGAGGATCTCGCACCGTCCTGTTCCGAGTCCCGTTTACAGTTATCCTGCTCAGTTTGCTCATCGTGCTCCTCCCGATGTCCGTCATCATTGTCCCGTCGGTCCGGTGGAAAAACGGGAGGACAGACGCTAGAGGATAGAATATTTTTCTTAATTTACATGTCAATTTCTTTCCAAGTAGGATTGCTCGATTGACGCTATCGATCACGAGAATCTTGGCTCATGGGAATTGATCCGATGTCTTTTCAATATCCTTTTTGCCTTTTATTTTCTCCGTCTAATCCCTCCCTTCTGTATTATTTATTTATCGCGCGCAAATAGAGTCAGAAGTGCCTTACTCTTATCGAAAGGAAGAACTCACCGCCCGATCGATCCTGCATCCCATTCTTGCGATGCAGAATGCATGCTTTATCTATAAAATGGATCCCTCATCGCCCTTTATGGCGCTCTACCTTATATGTCTATGCAAGTGATATGTAGGTAGAGCAGCAGATAGACGTATGTATTACGTAGGCAGACGTAAAGCGAGGCGGCGAGGCGACTATCGCCAAGGAGAATCCGTAGCCTAGCGAAAGGCCTTCGAAGCGAAATATCGCACGCGCAACGATGTTCGGTATAAGGAATTGCTAGTAAAGAATTAATCTAACGTCATACTTAATGTGCCGCGTGTAAAGTGAAATTATACGCGTGGGCCGCCGATGGAGCGAAGAAGCATTTATTAGGATTTTCTACAGCCACTTTCACGCAGCATCGCCCCACTGCGCGTCTGTAATATCTTTTATGTTATTATAATACTTCCCCTAGAGATACTTCCTACACGTATACATAAGTGTTTCGCTGCGTTCGCACGATTTGGACGGGACGTGTCGTATCTGTCCTCCTTTTATACCAATCGCGCATTGTCAATGTATGTTCTTGTTATAAAATGCACGAAATGTTTCATACAAACTGAGATATTCTTTAACCTCTAAACCTGACAGTTTAGGAAAAAAAAAGGAAAAATTGTGCAAGAGCGAAGGTGCGTAGAGAATTTTTGGAAATGTGCTAGGAGGACGGGAAAATAGCGCTGCTGTCGTCTGGCGGATGCTGGATCAGAGGTCGAGAAAGAAATAAATTCTTAAGGCGACGAACCAGCAGCACCTTCTCAATTGTTTTTCCAAGGGTGCCAGAAGCAGCGCAACAATCGGGGCTGAAGGTGTTCAGCCTTGTGATGGATAAACTTTAGTCTCGGCCGGAGCTGCTGGAACGGACAGCCAAACATTCGTCGACGTCAATCCAAACCACCCAAACCTGTGGGCCAACCTCGTGGGACTCATTTGAGAATCATCTAAAGAATAAAGAATATCATACGGAAACACATGCACTCTCTCAACTTCTTCGCAGGGGAATGAATACACCTTGAGCGAAGCTTGACGACGGGACGGGGTGCACGGGAACCAGAAAGAAGTGATTCGTGCGGAAAGCGCGAGTCCTCGAATCGGGTATGGGATTCAGCCCTCTGCTGAAGATTCAGATTAAAAATTACAACCGAGAAGACGCGCCCTCTGCCTCTAAGCGACGGGCTATTTCCGGCTGAAGGGTGAGTAGTCGTGCTTCTGTCCTTTGCTGCGCCTCCAAGCCAGGGGGAATTTAATTCCTCAATGGCATGGATTAGGCCTTCTACAGGAGTACGGGAATGGCTTCCAAGTATCACTTCCGGCAATTGATGCTAGGTCCCAAAGGAAGATTCGAGGAAAGTCAAGTATCTCCCACTTGATCTACCTCCCTAATACAATTTTTAGCCACTTCTCTTTATCACCACATCCATAGTAGAGATTCCTTCGGATCCTCTGAGAGGATGTTCCGTCAGTTCATTCCGACCGATGGGATAAACCGGGAAACGTGAAGTGGGAACCAGGAACGTCCGCAGGCACCGTTTGGGAGGCACGAGGCGATCCTGCAGACTGGACTTGGTAGTGAGCACGCTCCGGCCTTTCCGACGCGGGGCGTCAGGACGCTTGCGTCGGCGAGTGACAGGAGAACGTGCGCGGAGGGAGAAGGGAGGGGGTGAACGCAACACGATGCTATAAGGGCGGGTGCGCCGCGACGCCTCTGCAGTGAGCGCCGCGACGCCTCCGAAGATGCTCAGTGCAGATCTCTGGGAATTTGGCTAGGATGCACGAGGCTCGTTATCCTTCCTTCCTGCCTTCGGCTGTTATCTCTTCCGACTTGTCAATCGCAAAGCGCAACACGGTGTGATGCAAGTGTGACAATCGCGAGATCCACGTTCGTCCTTCGGATCTTTATGTGGGATAAAACGCGCCTCTAGGAATTTCTCGTCTCCGTAGACGAGCGCGAGGAATGGTGTTAAAGAGTACGAATTATCCATTGCATTGCCAGTGCTAAATTCCAGGAAGTGACGTCAAGACTGAATCCTCCTCTGCGTAGCTCAGCGACAACTTCCGACAAGGTATTCTCCTTGGCAGGAAATAAATTCTTCCGCATCCTACTGGATTAACCTTAAGACCACCCACCTCACCTCGCGTCCTCTCTTATTGCACGATGACGACCTGCGAGTTCAGGTAGCGTCCGGTCGAACTGCTTCCCAGAGACAATACCTGGACTCGCAAATCCGTAGATCGATGGAATTTCCCTTCGGGCTGGAGAAATACGGAGAGGACAGGCTGTCCAGGATGACAATCGGGGCGTCTTTAGATTCCCAACGTCCGAAGACGGACGTCGAATGGATCCTGCATGGTCGTAGCCGCGCGTAGACACGCGGATGAAGGTCAATCGAGCCGACGCAGGATTTAGCATCCCGATGGGCAGTCGACTGTTCCGGCCCTGTTACGCCACTGGCGCAGCGAACTGCGGATCCTTTTAATGCCGGCGGTTCGCAGATTATTTGGCCCCAGACACCGAGACTCGAAGATTTAGCATCGCGCTCCCAGCCTCCCTTGCTTTCGACGAGGCGTCGAATTAAACAGGATTCGCGCGCGAGTGACAGCGTCGATACTCGCTCACTGGAAAACACGTGTCCGATTACGAGCTAGTTAAATTTTTCATGTAAACGAGAGCTAATCAATTGAGTTCGGGCCGTTCTTCAAAACTCCCTGTGAGCTTGTTGCTCTGATGTCAGGAGCTCCGTCGCAGTCGCTGACGCTTAACGTCGCGTCGTGCTGGTTTCACCCGAAAGGAACGAGTATCGACAAGGCTGACCGGTGGACACAATATTCCCGTCACTTGGCCTGCTTCGCCAACGGAGGAACTTTCGAGTCGTGGCCGTTCGAAACTTTGCGGAAAGCCCGAAAAGTTAAACGGGGCTGACTCCCTAGAGACTGTCAGGGACTGAGTCAACAGTCTCGACCGGAAGTCCTGCCAGTACCGGGATCTACTGGGACTCTGGGACTCCTTTCTTCAAAGTCTACCGAGCCAAATGGACACGGAACTTCCTTCCATCCCTCTCCTCTTTCTTTATCTTCTTCCACTTCGTCCCTTGCACGCTGCTTCTTCACCTTCGACCCTCCGAATCCTCGCGAGAGTATATTTAATCTGAAAGAGTCGACCTGACTAGGCACTTTCCCCGAGAGTAAAATTCTCAAGTCCTATCATTGTTCGTGGCTATTGCCTGTCAAATGTTTTTCAAAAAGGAGTCGCGCGGCAGGGAGGGGGGGGGTGGCGTGGCGCGTTAGACCTACGTCGACGGGGGGTGTCAAGAACAGGGGACTCCGGTGTTTCCGGAATGGATGAGGGACGGAAGCCGACTCATGGATTGCCGGTGCAAGTACGTATCTTCCTCAATCCGAGAGAAAGAGAGAGAGAGAGAGAGAGAGAGAGAGAGAGAGAGAGAGAGAGAGAGAGAGAGAGAGAGAGAGAGAGA
>JARQTJ010000357.1:285301-317398 GCA_030142635.1 Trachelus troglodyta
TGTATCGCCTAAAACCGTAGCGTTGTGCATCTCCGTACTTATCTCTGGTAGTGACTAAGTGGTGCGTGTCATAGTTGTCAAATTTTAAGTGGATCTTTTTCTTAACAGATTCATTGTTAAATGATTGTATGATGATTGGGAATAAAAGTAATTGAACATGATTTCGTGGAAAGAAGATGACATACATAATCGAAGACGAGACTGTTCCGCTTCTTAAGATTCCTGGGTCATCGCAAAACGAATCAAGTGTTAATGATATACAGGATTCAAAAAGAGGAAAAATATTTGTGATTGAATCTGTTACACGTAATTCTGTAATGGAACGACAGAACTCTGATTCGAAAATAAAAACCACTGCTATATTGTCTGATAAGTCAAAGGCATGGATCGATGGAACGATACCCCATATTCCACAGCTGAATGACTTGGATCAACTAGGTAAACATAACGGGATTACAATTCACCAGGAAGATCATGATTCATATTTCAACCGTTCTAATAATACCTTGAAGTTGATGGAACGAGAGAAAATGAAAATTGCTGTGCTCTGTAAAAGTATAGCCAAGCCAGATCTTACGTTTGAAGAATTCAAGCTTCTAGGGTGCAGCAGCGAGGGTTTTGTTATTGGTAATTAATTAAACTGTTATTGGAAATTATTATTATCGATAAGGAACTACATTTAGAATGTCTAACGATATTGATCTCTGCTCCATGAGTTAGTTCCTTCTTGACAATAATATCCCCTTTAACAACTCAGTCTTGAAATCATAAAGATGATGTGTAGATGATATACGAAGGGTTCTGTGGCCAAGACTCCTGGGATTGTCTGACGAAGAACCTGTTCCTGTAGAGGCATTAGAAACAGTGCATACCCTATTGCCCGATGAAGTATACCAGCAGATTTTGAAAGATGTAGCACGTAGCAGTGGTCACCTATCTCCCAGGGCAACTGAGGAGGAAATTGAAATATTTCATGAAGAATTGACGCGGTTAATATGTTGGGTCCTTCACCGGCATACATATATGAAGTTAGTGTCTATAATTTATTAAAACTGATTCTTTTCCTTTACCTCCAGTAATAAAATAATTCATGATCAGTTACTACCAGGGATATAACGATATAGCAGCAACAGTCCTAATAGTAATGGGCTTACAGCGTGGTCTCTTCGTACTAGAGAGAATATCTCTCAAGTTTTTAGAACGATTCATGGAAAAGACAATGGAAAAAGTCAACCAGGAACTTTTCTACATATTTGCACTATTAGAACGTATCCATCCAACCCTTTTGGAACACCTTGAAAAGTAAGTCTGCTACACTTCCAGAATCTTCGTTCACCATGAAAATATAATTTTAAGAATGGAAATATCTTTTTCCAGTGTAGAATTATTTCCTCACTTTGCGTTGGCCGAATATACCACATGGTACGCTCATAAATATGCCGAGAACAGAAAACTTTTACACAGACTGTTTGATTATTTCCTCGGTAGTCCTCCTCTAATGCCACTCTACCTCAGTACTGTAATCGTAGCATACAGGGCAACGGAAATTTTCGATACTACACCCGATATGGGACACACTCACAAAGTACTCTGTACAGTAAGTTACCTTATAATTATTTAATATAAGAATAACACATCGTACAAGTAACAATACAAAATTTTATATCAAATAGCTTCCTGAAGATTTGCCATTTGAACAGCTGCTGGTCGATGCTACAAACCTCTATCGCCAGTATCCACCAGAGTCAATAAGTAACGACGTTCGAGATTATGACAATAAAAGGAGATGTAAAGAACAAGAATGGAAATCAAAAGCAGAAGCCAGTCGCAAGGAAAGAGAAAGACAAAGGCAACTGCGTGTTGCAATTCCTACAAATAGGATACCTTATCGTATAAGAAGTTACAAAACCATCACCGTAGTGACTATCTTGGCTATAGGACTGTACGCCTTCTTGAAAACGTCCTCTGGTATTAACTGACATTAACTGAGCTTACTGAGTAATTGGAAATAGAATTTTTTACGTCCCCTTTTTCTAATACCATTTCACCGCCGTCTCTACGATTCGCAGTTTTCATTCGTGGGATACATTATTTCAAGAACTCGAAGTATTGTGTCAGAGAATTTATAAAGACAAAAGTCGTACGTCCCTTTTTTATATACTACGTACGAATTTTTTTTTTATTATAAGCTTGCTGGTGCTTGAGCAAAAGCGTTTTGTGTGGATTAATTTAATGAAAAGTTTCAAGCATTCCTATGCTGCCTTTATGCTGTGTTCTTAGGAATGATCCCAATTCTCAAATTCACATGATAATGGCAAGCGTAACTAGAAATGAGAGATCAGAAATAAAGTTATGATTACAAGTGTTAGTCGTGCAATTACAAAATGGAACGCGTGCCAAAGAGGACCCTGTGTTGATGTTGAAGATAATGAATCCTAGACACGCGTAAAACTTATTGTTAGACCCTAATGAAGCGCCTACTGAATTTGAGTGAAAATGTGCATATTTATTTAGAACGGTAATTTGAAAATGTATATCTATAGTATAGTGGAGGAATATATATATATATATATGATATTAATATAAAACTTAATTTTTTAGCACGACGTTCTTACTGTATCCAATTGCAAAAGTTTCAGAATTGGATAGAATTGATTTAAATTTATTCCATGACATTCCACAAGATCATATATTACATTTAATATAACATTACGGCACCATGAAGTATATATACAAAATATTCTTTAACATGGACCACTTTTTTCTCCTGCGTAAAAGTTTTTAATCATATTCAAATGAAACAATATCTTCCTAAATGTATTTATAAAATAATTTGAGATTTTAGTGACAAAACTAAAGTAGCCATTAATCGTTAAAATATCCGGAGTAAATCAGTTAAAAGTTAGATTTCTTACGAGCATATAATTAACAATAAAAATTGGCACAATAAATAGTAAGCTCGAACGGTCGACATTATAAGCGGCAGTTCTACATATTCTGATGTCTAATGACTTAGAAATTCTTTCATGTTGTAGCGAGTAACTCAAACCGCACTATGTTGATCGTTAGTTAACTTATTCAAGTTTTTGTGATCATGGGTGATTCTTTGTTAATCTCTAGAAGATTCTAGTACTTATTGACATGAGTTTGCAGCGAATCTACAATTTCGTTTTTGAGTTTCACTTCATCGAGTTTAAAAATATGGACTAGGTTTCTAAACTGTCAATATAGTTTTGATATAATTTAATACATTGGCATCCCTTAAGATTTGCATGTGATTAACACCCGTGAATGGCTGATGATAAATTTTTCGACTTTGTTTACCTTGCCAATGTAGACAACCTTCTAGACTTCTTAAATTAACTGTCCCGTCGCCATCGCCAGGAATTAATTGAGGATATCCATCGACCGAGGTACCCGGTTTGTAATATAATCTGGAAAAGAGTTTAATGCGTAAAATTAATGAAAAGATTAAAGGTGTATCGTTAATTTGATCAAGGAGAAATGATCTACCGTTCCACCGTGTCCACTTTGACTCCGTGTAAGCAGTGCAACTCTACGCCTGGAGCAGTAAAATCTAACTGATACTTTTCAGTATCTTTCCGGAACTCCCAGGCATTAGGAACGTTTATATCTCTGTATGAAAGCAATATCATTGAGGATTTTTAATATAAAAATTTGGATAAAATCAAAATCATTACATTAAGAAGTCTCTCATATCCTTGAATGTATAATTCCTTTGTTGAGATTGTACCAGGATTTCGGTATCCTTCCAAAATAATCTCGAGGGTAACAGCCATCCCAAGCTTGGACACGTAATTTGTTGGTCCTTCAATGTGCTTTCGCGAAGTACATATGTGCCCAAATCATCCCCTGGAATGTTCCATTTGTAATTCAATCGGAACGTTCGCAATGAATTGATTTGTGTAGTTATTCGCAAACAGGGAGCTGTTTACGTTCGTTTTAAATTCCTAATGCGAAAGGAATATGTATTGTCGTGAGACTGTTTAATCCCACTTATCTATTGCAGCGTTGTGGTTCGTGGAATAATTAGATA
This sequence comes from Trachelus troglodyta, assembly GCA_030142635.1. Taxonomy (NCBI): domain Eukaryota; kingdom Metazoa; phylum Arthropoda; class Insecta; order Hymenoptera; family Cephidae; genus Trachelus; species Trachelus troglodyta. The sequence continues at coordinate 289,359 of JARQTJ010000357.1, forward strand.
AAGTGACTATGAACGGGGGATATTCAATAAACAAATAACTCACCTATAGCAAAAACTTTAAGAGCTTTCACGGAACCTCCCCATACTGCAGCTAATGTTACCAGGGAATTTATATACTTGTCCTTCCACTTTTGACTTTGTTGTTGTAGGAAAACAAGAGACATAGGTCCTCCCATACTGTGTGCTATTAATGTTACCGGCGCTTTATTATTCATTAAATAAGTTTCTTCGATTAAATCTTTCAGTTTTGCAAAAAACTCTCCATTCTCATCTATAAAGTGGAACTTTCATATTAATTACAGTACATGAGGAATCATTCAATTTCTTATAATGTTATAGTAACGTACGGGGTCCTTTCCTGAAGTCATAAGGTGCTCCACGAATAGAAACATTTCTTACATATCCAAGCTCGTTCACAAGCATATTACCAATATCTTTAAAATAGGATCCAGGGGATGCTTTACTAGGATCTAAGTATTCTACGACATATGGATCTCCCCATCCTGGTATTCTTATATCAACCCCGTCACCATTTCTTGTTGTTCTTGTATTATTGTCGTAATATAATTTCATATTATCGATCTGTAATATGAATCAAATGAAATTCCGAATATCTGGTAAAAAGTGTCACCTCTAGAGACACGGAAGAGAATTTACCCAACAATCTATTATGACTGGAACCAACAGCTCCAGATTAAGCCATATGTTAAAGTATTCCGCCGAAGTTTTCTCACAGAGATAATGAACTACAGTACTTTTATTGAGTTTAGCTTCAACCTGGCTCCCACCATCTCCTGGAACTGAATAAGAAAAGATACCGTAAACCTCAAGAATGACTTGCAACTTGACTGTTTCCATCGTATCTCATTATAAATACTCAAGTAGCACATAACAAAATATAACTCACTTAATATAACTGGTGATTGTTGCTTCCCTCGAAAATGCCAAAGATTTGCTACATGTAAAATGCCAAACAAGATAAAAAGGCCAAGAATTAATTTTGAGTTCATTGCCAGGTGAGGCCAGTAATACAAAAAGTATATAAGTAAATATATTTTAATCAAAACTAGAATTAATAGTCGTCCTTTCTAACTGCAACACATGTAATATACACGTTCACTATTATTCTCCTCTTCTACTATCGTGACAACTATCCGGTATGAAGTTTAATTGACAATGAGCTTCACGGACTCACTGTTGTTGTAAAGTTGCGATCAGCTGGTGACGCACATTGACTTCTTGCACACGAGTATTGCGCGGCATCGTCAGCTGAGCCAAACAACCAATTAGATTCTTTGAATGCTCTCTGTGCTTTCTACTGGGAGTTCATTTCTGGATCTTGCCATGTGCTCGAACTGTCATTTCCTGATTAGAAGATACATATATTTATGTGTGCTTCATATTACTGGAGTTTATACCTATATAAAATAGATAAGCTATATGAGATTATAAACGTACTAAAAAGAAATGTGGTTCCATTTCAAGTATCTGTAGAATTTTGCTTTCTTATACCAGAGCCATTATTTTGTCCAATTTCTGTTATTTGATGTTGCAGAAGGAGGTCAGATTAGATTTAATGTTTTTGTCATCTGATAAGCTTTATATTAGTCACTTGTTTATGAAACTAGAAAAAAATTATGATGGTAAATACTTCTAGATGAATAACGCATTTCAGTCATTTTATTTGGAACGATTAAAAAATAGACTATTATCTGGTGGATGAATGGTCAAAATAATACATCACTATCAATGATTTTGATAAGGCGTAGCAAATTTCAAAACACTCATGCTCCGTTTTGCTTTTAAGATATTGATGAATATTCTAGAACATTGTTTAACAAGGATTAGACAAACATTCTCGCTGGAAATACTCTTGTTAATTAAATCGATAAGAAATGTTTGTGGATTATCGAGTGAAGACGTCGAATATTTCCACCAGCGTCCCTGTTAAATCAATCGACGTCGGTACCTCGTGGTGCCTTCCACTGGGTAACACCGAGTAGCAATGAGAATCTAAACGAGCATCGTTATCCTCCAAATTCCCTTTCCATTTGAATGGACGCATGCGTATGATTTTATTATTCTATTTTTTACTGTCTCGTCGAGCATCCTGATCTGCAAATAAAGTTTAGAACGTGTCAAAAACAGTTTCTGACGAACGGAACGAATTTATTGGAGACTGACGGCATCTGACGGAGCGAAGGTATAGATACAAAATACAAAGGAGAATGGCTGACACCAAACAAGATCACAAGAACGAGGATGGCGAGAATTATGTTGTTGCTAACAATACAGACCCGAAGAATATGCAAGAATTAACGCAATACGTGAGTATTTTTAATTTTCAAGTCGAGGAGTCGTGAATAATAATCCTGCTCCAAAATCTATGTCTACAGAATGACAATATAGTTGAATATTTTTTTATAAAATTTAATGTAACGTTATAATTACAGGTGCAGACGTTACTGCAAAATATGCAAGACAAGTTCCAAACGATATCTGATCAGATTATAGGAAGAAATATCCTTTTCATATAGATTTATAATATTTTAATTTGTCAAACGTCAACGACATAACCTATAATGCAATGTCAGTGATGTTTGTTAAATTTTTTTTTCGTATCGTTACGCAAACAGTGCATTCTTGTTTTCTTTTTAAATCTTGGTTTGTCCTTAACAAGTATTACTAGATGAAATGGGAAACAGAATAGACGATCTCGAGAAAAATATCGCCGATCTAATGACGCAAGCTGGAGTCGAAGGAACGGATAAATAACAGCCACAATATTGCTAAACATTACAATTATTACGAAATACATGTCATATATATTATGATATAAGCACCAAATGCAGTCGCTGCAGAATATAATAATGCGAACTTTATTTATATCATATATCGTTCATACTATCTAAGAATAAATGCACCAATCAAACCTGGCTGACAGTCATTTAGGCTGTCAAGCTCAGTACGGACAAGAACCCAGTAATATTTAATTGACATGTCAGTGTCACGAATCTGTAAAAAGAAGCGGCATATCATCATTCCGATATACTGGTCTCATCCAATAAATTCACACCTCTACATGAAGTTAGACCAAATCTGATAAAACTACCAGGAAACATTAAAGCTAAACCTACTGACACTTTAAAACCTAATAACGTAATACGTTTCATTGTACTATATACGGAATTATATTAATCTACATAGAAGTTTGATTTTAATAAAGTTCCTTTATACGAGACTTTGTGTTTATCTGACGTATATACATTTTTTCAATAATTTTTTTAAAATATGTTCTGGTCGCAGCCTGATTCAAGATAAAAAAATAATACCTGGCCGCGAACGCCGTAACTCATGGCTGCGAGGACCAACGAATTCACACAGGCCAATGCGTTTTACATTGTAAATATTCGTTTCCTACTTGAGCTTGTATGCTTATGTTCATCTGCCCGGAATATGAAGAATTGGTTTAATTTTGTATGTATGGAGTCGCCATCTGCTTCTCGCGCGAAGGGTACAATCGTAACTCGTAGAGTTGCGTAGAATCGATTTTTCTTACATAAGACAGTCGACTATCTTCGTGGTACTTTCATCCACATTTGCAAAATGGCTGCCAGCAGAATTAATATTATCGTAAGTTCTATTTTTTATAAATTCCGTAGAATAATGACATGACGTTAAAGAAAAATATTGATCACAAGTATGGGAATGTATCATGTTTCAATTGTAATAGAAAATATATAATTTTAACCGAAATTATATTTTCCTTCGCAGTCCTATATGACAAATTAAATCATTTAATTATACAAATGTTAAGATTATAAAGCACAATTAATTGATTTTCTATTAAAATTTCAGGCGAGGTCGTTCTCCTCTTCTGCTGCTGTACAGCAGATGGTCAAGGTACAAATTTACTGCATTGATATTTTTACTAAATTTGTTCTTATGTAATAACCCTGCATTAATCGGTTGTGGAAATTTATACAGCAATGAAAAAAGCACTGATGCAGATATTACACATATTAAAAATTGTTGAATGCATGTTAATATTGAGGTTTCATCGAACAGTTTTTCATATGTATTTCTATTTTATTTAGCCGCCAGTGCAGGTGTTTGGGTTAGAAGGCCGTTACGCTACTGCCTTGTTCTCTGCTGCCAGTAAGCAGAAATCGTTGGACGTTGTTGAGAAGGATTTGATTAAGTTTCAGGTATTCATTCTATTATATTAAAATATAAATAATAGTCAGTATGTCACAAGCAGGTCACAGTGTGTCTACGTATATGAAAGAATTTGAATACGAAGCTTTTAAATTCTTTCAAAACAATTATACCAATATTAGAGAAAAATATAATTTTTATCTTATGTTTATAATGTCAGGGTCTCCTGAAGACAGACGCAAAATTAGCTGAATTCGTGAAGGATCCTTCGATAAAGCGCAAGTCCAAGGTTGAGGCCTTTAAAGCCATTGGTACAGCAGCCAACCTGAACCCAGCCACTGCAAACTTGTTAGCCCTTCTCGCAGAGAATGGACGTTTGGGAAAAATTAATCAAGTAATCAATGCATTCAAGGTCATCATGGCTGCTAATAGAGGAGAAGTAGTTTGCGAAGTAACCACTGCCAAACCATTGGATGCTGACAGCAAAAGCAAATTGGAGGGTGCTCTTAAGTCGTTCCTTTCCAAGGGACAAACGCTTCTGCTTACAACCAAAGTGGATCCATCCATCATTGGTGGTATGGTTGTATCCATTGGTGATAAGTACGTCGACATGAGCATCTCTAGCAAAGTCAAGAAGTACTCTGACCTCATCAGTGCTGCCGTTTGAGCAATATGTATATGCTTCATTTTCCAATTGGATTGATCAACCATCCACTACTTTCATGTAGTTAAGTGCAATCGCAACGATGCACATTAAAAACAACTAATGTTATTAATAAATGAATATAGGAATAAATGATTTATTTAATATTCCGTTAAGAACTGTTCTTTACTAGTTCTATGTGCTCACACATAGTGACAACGTTATAAATAAAAAAATAGCATTACAGTACGAAAACTGACTTTCTAATTTCAAGAGTTAATCGAGCAACGTAATAACTCCGTATGTGTGAATACATAGAATTACTGATTAACATTAATTAAATCTCTATTTTAAGTTATTGTTGATACAGAATATATAAATAATTAGAAACAAACGGTTATCCCTGTCAACATTCTGCGATTTACACGTTTCACTGACAATTAAACCTAAATTTGAACACAATCCTGTGATGGGATTGCACAAATTTGATTGAACAAAAAAAGATACACATAAGATACAAACAGTTTACATTAAAAAAAAACCAAGTCCTTTTCAATCAAAAAATCTATTATCCATGTAAGAAGTGACAATGAATGCCATAAAATTATCCTGACAGAGTTTAGACGGATTTCACAGTTAAAAGAGAAAAGAACAAAATAACCAAGAGACAGGCAACGTGTTTAATATAAACAAAATTGTATTTGCTTTTGTTCGTTTAATCCTATACATTATCGTTAGTTTAATATTGTTACAAGTTTGTTCTTTTTTTGCTTCTTTTGACATAAAAATTACGTAGTTATTGTACGCGCACGCACAAGTTTAATCCATTCGAAAGTCACGCAAAGAAAATCCATACCGTGACTATTTACCCATCGAGTTTCTCTTAGTATTTTCATTTCTAATCAAGAGAACTTTGATTTCCTTCATGAATCCTCCGTGATAAAGTTCATTCGCAAGAAACATAGTAAATACCTCGCAGAGAGTGTCGTAGGCGAAGTACGTGCCATATTTCGCAACTGTCTATTATGCAATTTATATAACCACCCGATTAATTTCTTTCTCTCGTCTCACCTGCAAAATCCATGGTACAGTGGTATTCGCGATATAGAAAAAATCTAACTAATGATAAGTTATCATTACGGAGGGATAAAAGAGGTGATTAAGGGGCTGTGCGGGGATACGGAGGGAGGGAAGTGATCGACGTCGGGATAAGAGAGAGGTCAACCCTGCGAAAATTCATGACGTGCGGGCCGCTGCGCGTTTTTCGCGAATTTTATTGTCTTGCCGGTTGACCAGCAACGGATTTTCATTGTTCGCAATTATTTTCCATTTAATAATCTGCACCTTAACCCGCGTCACGTTACTTTACAGAAAACAATAGTGCGCAATGGCTCGCGCGCACATTTCGCATAAAAGCCTTGCGACACCGTTGATACTCGTTAGTTAGTGTCACATCGAAAATGATTATTATTAATATTTAATATTATTATCCAACCCATCTCCGTTTTTGCCCTCTCTTCTTATTTCTTTCTCGTCCACGTCCGCTTCCTTTATCGCCGTAGTCTCTACGAACGACGCGACGATTTAATTAAATACGTATCGATGAAAAATCCATGGCAGCTTAATAATTTATCTTTCGGTTTTCATCTCTATTATATAACGTTACATAGCCTCGAGTCGTTCCGTCGTACTACGGTTGACTTCTTTTTCTTTTATATCAATCCTTCCCACTCTTCTATTCCTCCCTCGCACAATTAATGAACGAAAGATACACGAAGAGGATATTTGAATCTTGGCGTAGATCGTTATTTAAAAATTCATCCTAACCTCTCTTTTTTCTAAATACACTTAAATGATCGGAACGACGCAGATACTTTGTATCGAATCCTCGTATCTCGTCTATTACGCTACAACTAATTTTGCCTTCTGTATCTTTGTTGTCTTGTCGTTTTCTTAATCCCTGCTTTTATTTATCTCTCGTCTATTACAACTTTCTTGCTCGGTCCCAATGAAATTCTCCCGACGTGCAAAAACCACGTGAAACGATCTCCTTAATCTCGTTCTATTGTTTCTCATTGTTCCTCCTTTAAAACTAAACTAGATTATCATAAACTTAACGTACAAACGAATGGCTCGGAGGAGTCCAGGGCGCGACAAATGAGAAAGAATGCACAAGCGATTTCAGGTAGTTTCTTTTAAACAAGCTCCGATTCTCAAGAGCACATTTTTTTCTTTATCTTGTCCTATATGTAACGTGTATTTAAAAAATGTTCTATTTTCTTAATCCTCGTTCGCAATCTGATAGCCATTAGCAAAATTATTTCTCAACACTCCATAGGATCCCGAGTCACGTCTCAGGGATTCTAAATTCTTATCTATTTCGAATATTCACTGATATAACGAGTACCGAGAACAAATAACTTAACGAAGAAGAAATAAAGGCGCAATTAAAACGACTTACGCTTGCAATGTCTGTCATAAACATTATTCTCTATATGTATAATGCGTATAGGTACATTATTCTTTTTATAGGTACATTTTTCACGAGTAAAATATACATATAAAATCTTACAGTACGCAACGACAAGGCAAAAACGGCGCTACGGTTCGTACCTGGGTTTTCTTTTTTTTTTTCTGTATACTATATTGGAACCGTTTTCACAGGGCGTCGAAGGACTGGCGACGCCACCCCCTATTTATACTTTGATCACGACGCTCTCTGTTTCGGGATTAATATTATAAAGCGCCTGAAGGCGATTCGCCCACGTTTTACGTGTCGTCGGTAGGAATCGAGGCGCGTTCGTTTTTTCCTTTAAAACTCGTATTCTTTGTTTTCTCTCTCTCTCTTTTCTTTCATCCATATACATTACCGGATAGGAACTGACAAATTCGTACGAGTGTAAATTCCTATAGAACTTTTCTTCCTACGCTCACCTTTTCCTCCTCTACTTTTATTCTGTCATTCTGTCCACTCTCTTTCTCACAATCAGTTCCACATTTCTCACGCGTTCGCGGCCTTTCTCGAAGAGGAAGTACAATTGGGAGTTCACGAAGCAGAAAATATTGTGAACTACAAACAGTAAACTTTTAAAACATATTGATCCAGGCATATTGACAGAATCGCCTGTGACAGACGTTACAGAGTTTCGCCATCGCCAAGTACTCGGTACATACTGGCTACGACTAGCTTGGTTCGGCCTTCGCAATTGACAGCTTGGTTCGTTCACAATGAGATATGAAATTGCAAAACGTAAATTGCACATCGAATACTGTCGTATGGCTACTGAAAAATTATCTACCATTTTACTTTTATTATCCAACCATCAGGCAAACTGTGTATTTCCAAAATACAGTACCAGCGGACGCACAGGTATTCAGATCACAAAGAGTACTTGGCTATAACAAACATTTTATTCAGCTATCATTGTAGAATCAGATATAAATGAACATTTTTATCATCGTTAAATATTACTAAACTGAATGACCTAGTGTGTTGTTCGTGTGTTTATATGTAACGCGTGTATGTATAAATGTACGTGTGTGCTTAAATGTATGTAAAGAGCGTCTGAATGCGCGTGACTTCCGATCGAATTTATCATTTTGGAAACACGCACGCATTCGTATCTCTTGGCGTTAATCGTGTGTGTATAAACGAACCGTTGAGAAAGAGAGTGTGTGTTTGTTAGATGTAGGCATGTATCATTTTTTTTATTTATATATATTTTTTTCCCGTTTTCGTTATCATCATGTCTCATGTTCTGCAAACGCGTACGATCATCTGCGAAAGGAATCCGGACCCAGTCGTATAGTCGTCGTAGTTATCGAGTTCATCAGAATAATCAGCTGCGTCCTTATGAAAGATCTTTCACGATTTCGCAACGACATAGCGCACCGCACGCGTCTAATTTGCGTTGTCAAACGATTTAGCAGTCTAATCATAAAACGCATCGTAGCGTCTTTCGTAATGCGCAGAATGTTCGATATTGGTTCTACGCGCATATCGCTACCATGATTTCCTGGCGATGAGCACGACGACGTTGGGCTCCTTCGACGGCTGTAAACTTTCACAGGACAATTGGCAACGCAAGTTGTGATCTCAGTCTTGATTGAGGGTTCGATGAAACCGATGAAACCGACGTTACGAACCGGAATGCCGTTGGCGCACGGGGCTACGACCTCAACGTAACAGTGTATCTGCTGTTGCTGTGTTGTGTTCTGAAGTAGCTTGGGAGACGATGGTTTACGGTTCGAGGCTGGTGAACTTATAAAAGCTGAGGTATCGGTTGGGAAGGTGGATGCTCTTCCACGTGGGGGACTTGACCTCCGACCCCAATGCCATCCATGCTTCCCAACCCAGCCGACCCAGAAACCGCAACTGGCACCGGCAAGCTGCCCATTGCCACACCATGGTCATCTGCAACAAATCCTTTCCTGATGACTTTGCCTCGAGCTCCTCTTCTAACATCTTCCTGAAGCACGCATACTTCATTTCCCGTGCTACAGCGAGACTCATTGCTCCAGTCACTTTTCCATTGTCATTTATGAAAATGAGCTTCATTCTTTCTTTTTTTTTTTTGTTCGAGTCAACGAGATTTCATAATTTCAATGGACCAGTGTTGTTAATATGCAACTTATAAATGTGTACTGGGTGAAAATATATTTCGTGAATATATGTATTGTGGTGGATAACGCGAAGGCTATTTTTATTTTGAGATATCGAATGTGCAATTTAATTAGAAATTTTTATCGCCCCACGTCCCAGTCACTCGAACGGATAGCATCTAGCGAAATACACGTCATGCACTAAGGATTTCTTTTGAAATGGTACGTGTGGCTTTTTTAAGAAGTGGAAGAGAAAAATTAATATCTCTATTAAATAATTGCCAGCTTCATCGTTGTCATCTTGGAATTTATATTTTCTCCTTTTTCTAGTCATCATTGTAAACGACGTCATCGGTATCGTTTTAGCGCTACAAATTGGACATTAATTTCATTCTCGGAAGGTTTCTGTGTAGCTGATGAAATTTTTGTACATTAACGGTATTTGCCATTTAATAGTTAGATTTATTTTACAAACCAAGATGCCAAGATTTGGGAAGTTCCAAATTTACATTAGTCTTAGCGCGATAGGTCGTGATATCAATGCCAACCAGTAACATAATCATATACAATTTGATCTTTAGAGCTAAATGTAATCTCCCCAAGATTAAATATCCTTTAAAATATCTTCAAGCGACACTTTTCCTTCTCTACAACGTCATTTTGCACAACGCGAAAATTCGGTATCGCCAAAGTTTCGCATCCTCGGTGATTCAATAGCCTGATAAAAGGTGAAATGTGACCGAAGAAAAAAAAAATATATTCACGTTGATGATAAGTGCGGAAAATTATGGACAGAAAAAATATATATACGCACTCGATAATTTACCCTTAACGATGGTAAAACAAAAAAAATGACACTGAATCTCATTAATGAACTCTAGTTAGTCAAATGATGTTATTGAGGTTGATGAACATATATTCGTACAGGTATATCATGTATTAATGAATGGTACGGAATTGTGTTTTGTAAAAGGTTAAGGAAATAAAGGAAAGTTTGAATTTGTTTTTTAACAAGTATTTTCATAAAAATTCTACAAAATAATTGACTCTTTCTGTGATATTAATCTTATACACTTTCGATTCTATACTGTATTTAGCCGGATAAGCAGACGTTAAGATCATTGTGGTATTTGAACTGTTGAAAATTGAAATCACAGATTGATAAACGCTCAGAACTTAGAAAAGCATTTGCAAAATTTCACCGTGCAGATTTTCATGTACTTTCCTTGGGTAATACTACGTTGCTTTGAACTTCTTCATATGTTTCCTATCCGGTACCCAAAAACGAGCAATTCGAAGCGAATAGGAGCTGATATAAAAAGAAAAAGAAAAAAAAAAGAGAAGATTTTTCGAGAAACTCTTTCTGCTCGTCGTATATGTGGTAAAAGAACATTAAACTTTATTGGCATTCAAACGGCGTGACACGCATTCTCGTATTCGCAATGGTTTTTCTACAATTTCGATAGTAAAAGTAAGAAGAATTCTATAACTGCGTGTAAGAATGTACAGCGAACGAACGTAAAGGAATACGCCTGCTAGTAATCGAAAATTAGAATTCGCACTGCGAGAGCACGACTCTGACGTAAATTGACAAAGAAACTTATAGCCAATGAAAGATAATTAATGATTAGGTTTTTCTTTATACCAGGTGTGTTAAACGGTTCAATAATTATAAGAGGTAGAGGTAAGTTAAGGTGGTGGTGACATTACCTGGGCCGCTACTCACCTACAGGCAATGAGCCTGTCATGGGAGTAGGTGACGACGACACCATGGTCAATCGACCTTGTTCTTTCACTATGGGAACTATAACAAGAATCAATTTCAAAAATTAAATCATTTTTATAGTCTGTTATTCACGTTATATTTAAATAATCAGTTTCTATGCAGACACACAAATAAGACTACAATGACTTTCTCACAGCTATTCAAATACGTATAATGAAATATTATCCGAACTCCGAAAATTGCCCTATCGAAAGTAAACAGTAGATCCAGTTCCAAAATAAAGACGGGCGGTAAAAAGAAATTTCTAATAAATGACGAAGCAAGTCCCAATAATTCTATTAAGAGTTTGTAAAATATAGACAGCACAAGATAATAAAAGCGTGTATAGTGTAAATATCGAAGACTGAGCTTGCTCGATTGCACGAGATAGCTCGATAAATATTAAAGAAATAAGATGTGAATGTCATCGATAAAATTAGGATAGAAATAGAGAGCAAAGCGGGTAATCTAAAATAATTTATTGTGTCAAATCGCACAAGTATATCCGTACGAATTTAAATCGAACGTATATGCGTTATCAAAATAATTTGGCAAAGAAAAAGTGCAGAATATCACAGTATCTGTACCAGTATGAAATTGCGTAAGATAGTCACAGTTATCTCAGTAACGGAACGTCAGTGTACCGAACTCGTGCAATGTTCTAAAACTGTTTAGAATTAATATAGGGATGAGTCAACTCACAGAAATAAGGATGCTCCATGGCTTCGCGCGCTGTGAGTCTCTCGTAATGGTCATAGCGCAGAAGCTTGTCAAGGAAGTCGAGGCTCTCGGGCGAGACCAAATGTTGATTTTCCGAATGAACAAAACGCTCCCAGCGTTTACGCGAATGCCGACCAAGAATGTCATTGAAGCGGGGATCGAGTTCAATGTGATACTTGTCTAGATACTCAAAGAGTTCCTCGGTGCCCAAGACTTTTGCAATTCTGACTAATTGATCGTAATTGTCGTGACCATGGAAGAAAGGTTCTTTCCTGAATATCATACTGGCTAGCATGCATCCCAGCGACCACATGTCTAGCGAGTAGTCGTACATCTGCAATGAGAAGAAAAAAAAAGAGTTAAACAAATCAATAGTACCGCCATGACGATTCATCGTAGGATAAATGAACAGGCGTCGTTTGTGTTATCTCGCAATAACAAGTGCAGTATTATCCTTGGATTATAAACATAAAACTTATATTTTTATGTGTTATACGTTGACTTGACGGTGCTTAAATATTTGTCTGTCAAAGTATAAAGTCGGATTGGTCGTCATTGAATAACGAAGAGGTCGCTCGGGGGAGGTTGTAGAAATATGACAATTCACCTGATAGTCCACGAGCAATTCGGGTCCTTTGAAATAACGGGAAGCCACGCGGACATTATATTCCTGTCCTGGATGGTAAAACTCAGCCAATCCCCAATCGATTAGCCGTAGTTTTCGGTTCTCATGGTCAATCATAACATTGTGGGGCTTTACGTCCCTATGCATTATACCCATGCTGTGGCAGTAGTCCAATGCCTGTTAACGAAAGGTTTCCATATATCTCAGATCATCAGTATTTAAACTAGACTTCATGATTGGTGGTCAAACTTCTTTGGGTGCAACCGGGTGCATTCGTTTGGATTTTAAGTTACAATTGTTGATAAGAGTACGTACTTTCAATAATTCGTAGAGGTAGTATCTTATGTCATAGTCTGTAAGCGTCTGGTAAAGCTGCTTGAAATCTGTGTTATTCACGTGTTCAAATATCAATGCTGGTGTCCTTGAGACCGGATCTTTTACAACTGCCTGTAGCGTGATTATATTGGTCCCACCTCTCAGATTTTCTAGGATTTTAATCTCCCTCTTTATCTTCTTCTTTTTTACTGGCTGCAAGGGAAAAGATTTGCTGTTTAAAGTTTTAATTATGCACCAGACAGTCATTTTCATTACTTTTTGATTTGAATGTTGCAAATTTTAATCCTTTTTTTCTTTAATAATCTTTGTTCGTAGCACTAACATACCTTTAGTATTTTAACGACACATTTTTCATTATTTGTGACGTTAATGGCCTCGAACACTTCACTGTATTTTCCCCGTCCTAGTTTTCTGACTAACTGGTAGTCATCTTGTTGACTGGAAGGACAGAGAAATAGGAAAAAATGCATCTACAAAAGCACTAATGTTTAAGACAATTATAACTAATTTGAATGACAAATAATTTACTTGTTATAGGATTTGCTCTTTTGATGCAACAAACATTATGGTTCATGATTAGAGAAAAGCACAAATATCTAAGTTATAGAAATCTTTACAATGATTGCGGCAATGAGTACTTACCCCCAATCAACAACATAGGATTCGTAGTCCCAGTAGTCTCGAGGTTTGTGTGAGTTAACGTCTGCATAGACCCGTGCTCTACTTGGCAGCGCCATTCTCTCAAAACGGTGGCTGCTTAAATGATTTTCGTTTGCTTTACCGCTGATTACTGTGGTACCTTCTTTACTTAACGAAAATGATCGTCTACCAATAACTTTTTCTCCTGCAGGAAACCAACTACCGATGTATGAATGCAGGAGTAAACCTGGTAAATTATTTGGGAAAAACCAGTTAGATATTATTAATACCGTCAAAGAAGAAATAAAGTACTTTAATCATGACGTAAATAAGCTACAACTATTGAAACACGATAAACATTGAATTCTTTCAAGGTAATGTTATCCATTAATGTTACATAAATCCTTGTACAAGCGTAAGCACAAATACCTTAAGAGGCTTATATACAGTTGAAATCCATCATTAAAGCCGAACAAATCATAATGCAGGAGTTATTTATAGTTGTTTTTTTTATATGCATATATTGCAATTTAAGTACAAAGCATAAGACAGATAATAATAAAGGGGAGATGTAAAAGAAACTGAACTAAGTTAATATAGTTCATAAGCTTGTAGCGTCCCACAGCATAAAGGGATTCACAAGTGCTGCTCTACATAGAAAGTGTAGACGATCACAAAATCTGGACAAATCTCCGATACCTACAACTGTCTGAAGCAAAAGCAATGTACAGCGCCGACCCATCTTCTGATAGACAAACGTACAAGGAAACTGTGTGACTTGCGTCAGCAGAGCTATGAATCCAAAGAAAGTTATGCATATGAGATCGTTCTTGATAGGTAATCGATGAAAATGGACTTTGACAATATTTGATCGAAGGGTTGAAACAGGGCTAAGAATACTCATGATCCAAGAGTCAACTCATGGACAAAAATATTATCATGGTTAGGAAGTGCATTAATGAAGTGACGTTAATAGAAACCAAGTAGTAACTATTAGAAGAGTAATACCATGCAAAGTCATTAAAATAAAAGGCATGCAGAGGCTCGTATCAAGTAGGCGTTAGAAGCGCGAAGGCGGCTGAGCATGAATTTGGTAATAGAAATATCTTGACCAAGGCAAACGAGGAACACCCGCGTCTATCGATCGCAGAGCCAAACAGGATCTGGTTTTGTGACCGATTTCCCTGACACAGGACCTTGAGAGAATTCATGGAACGTAAATAAAGAGTGGTTCGCACAATATTATAAAATAAGTTCTCCATGCTACGGACCATCCTCATCTCAAGCAAGGAGGTTCGATATTTGTAGCGCCGAGCGTAAGCACGCACACGTACATGAAGACGCACACACATGATAAGGAAAAATCACACGCCAGCACGGTCGGCCCATTAATGTTGACTTATTTTCGGCTCACCTAATACATTCCTGGGCCGAATCTTGATGGTTTAGCCCGCGAAGAATCGGCAAATTTCGTCACGGACCCGCGGGACCTTTCTACAGGGCGCCTAGAGCCGCGCGAAGGCGTGAAACACGGGATTTTTGCGGGCGGCCGGCTTCTCAAACGAGCGAGGTCCAAGATGGCAGCCGGCGACCCGCCGAAGACTACAGAAACGTAGATTGGCTACTCTTTCCTTAAAAGTCGTCCTGGAACGACTCAACTCCTCGTGTCTCGAAGATGACACCAACTAGGTGACACCTTCCCAAAAAATCTCATTATCCTCGAAAGTCCTTATGCAAGATAAAAAATTAATTGATTAAACCAATTTTTATACTTTTTTAATGATATAAAAAGATTGAGCAGTGATTGATGTTTCGAATATTTTTAGTTTTTTTTACACTGGACAAAAAGTATACATTTTTTTTATAGTTGTTAAACTACGTTTTTTACATTTTTGTGTATTCAGCATTAATTATATATTATAAGATTCTTTGATTTGATACTATAAACACTGTTTTATCTACTGGTATTGAGCATCGCTTTTTATGGTATCTTTTGGTGTAAATTGTAGATAGGCTTTGATCGAGTAAAAATGACTGGATAATCGTTATCAGTAAACATTTATCTATATGAAGAATTGTGCTCTGAATTCTCTGCCTTAAAGACACTATGAAAAATATTTATTATGATAGAGAAAAATTTGCCGGTGGACAATCACGTTTACGAAAACAGCACAATGAGAACCATGATAGCGGACAGAACATTGTGCTGTACACTTAAATGTTTTTTAAACGATGGAAAAGCATTCCATATTATTGCATTTGCTCTATATTAGCTACACAATCAAAAGTATTTTATTCACAAGTAAATTGTTACGTTAACTGAACGTAAAATTAATATTTTAACGACTACATGTGAATTAAAATTATGCGTTTCTCTAATCCCAATGTGCCGCGCAATTGAAATTAAAATATCATGCATAAGCTTGACGATATCCGATTATTATTAATTACTTTTATGCGACATGCCTGAAGCTGTACTCGAAAATACAAGATTTTTTGTTAAACTATTATTGTAATATTGAATGAAAATAATTGTAGTTTTATATTTTTCACACTTACAATTTCAGAAAGTATTCCCATGGTAAAACGTATTGGACTGATTGAAGTTTAAGATGTATCTGAAACTGTTCAATAGATTGTAAAAAGATGAAATTTTCATCAAAATTTGAATAGTTCAGTGAAGAAAAAGTGGACGTTCTCAATAATGATCTGGGATGCGCCTGTTGTCTTCTTGCTCTTTGCTTTGCTTGGAATCTCTGAAAGGAACCTTTGAGTATTCTCTACGGAAATCGCGTCGCGGTAGCATCCACGCGAGTTTCTCCAGCATCCAGTAATATATTCGCGTAATCGCGCATAATGATGTTATATGCGAGATGTGAAAGAGGAGAGACTCAACGAACAGAGGACGAGAAACTGGATCGTTCTGCTCGGGAGTTTTTCTTTTTAAAGAAAACGTAAACCGAGTAAATCTCGTACCTGGTGTCTGTCGGAGAAGATGGCGGCCACGGAGTCAAAATCGGAGAGCGTTTTGAGCAAGGAAATGGTGACGAACGAACTGCCCGCGGACACTCGAATCAAAATCGAAAGCTATGAATTCAAGGCACTCGACGTTTTCTTTTACATCCTATCCGTCGGTACTTTCCTGGCTGATATCATAACAGGTGATCGAGAAAAACATTACTACTCCCGCCAAACTTTCCTTCTGTATTTACTTTTGGTACGCTGGGCCGTCCTACTGGATAATATAAAAATCAGATGATTTTATAATTCGTTACTGTTTCATTTCTATTGTCTTTTTAATTAGAAATTAATGTAACTGTGCTCTTCACCTTTTATTAGACAATAGAGTATAGAGGTTTCATTGCTAATTGTGTTTTTCATTTGCTTATTTAGATGGATTAGCATTTGCTGAGTATTTGTCCGATGGCCATTTGTTCTGGGCCTATTTTACTCTGGGCCTTATGCTGGTACCGACTGCCATTATTCAATTGTTTAGTCTAAGATGGCATCATACGGATGGTTCTCTTACTGCAATTCATTGGATGCTGCACCTGTTACTATTGGGCATAGTGCACAGGTATTTATTCTCAGATATATTTTTATTTAAACTTTGTGGCAGTTTAAGTTTTGCATAAGTATTTTGTATCGCTGCAAATTGTTTGTGATCTTTATTCCAATTTTTGGCTTTCGGTGTATGCATGTTTTTTTTCATTTTAGATATGTAGTTTTATTGTGTGCTGCAATAGAGTCTTTAAGGTGTGGACAATCGACAAAACCGAAAGATTGGGTACGCAGGCAACAGAGTGATATTTGTATGTTACATCTCTTTGAATCATTTATGGAAGCTGCACCACAGCTCTTATTACAACTTTATATCATGGCTGTATTACAAGACATACCATTTTGGACAAGTAAGCTATTTGCCATTCATTAAAATTATTGTATCCTAAAAATATAGTATTCCTCTTATAGGACTGAAATGGACATAGTTTTACACATTTCCACTACAAATGCATGTCAATAGCATTAAAAAATCTCACTTTTGAAATATCTATAATAAAATACACTGTTGGAATAGTGTTTGTACTGAATCAAGCGAAAGCAACTTATAACTTATTTACGATATACTTTCGTTTTTATGTATATCACCAATGGATATCATATAATATTTCTCAGGAGAGTAGGAAAACAACTTAAAATCCATTTCATAAATCTTATAAATACTTTCTAGCACAGACTTATGAATATTTTTAAAATATTTCTTTACAATAACACTTGTCGTGGGTCCTCTCGGGTTCGTATTTTCCACGTTTTCTACAGTACTCAGCCAATTCGCAAGGCCATTTGCCTGAATAAAGAAATTCTGATCTCTCTGTAGCGTTTCAAATTTTAAAATGTATTCATAATTAATACCGCAGGGTCTACAAGCATTGTAGTAAGGCATCCAATGTTCATCAAACTGTTTCTCTTCCGCAACGAATTGAAGGAATTCTTCAAAAGTTGGTTCCTGCTTTCCCCTAGAATCATCCCTTTTGTCCTTACGATAGCTTTGTCTGATATGGTACCCAAAACGTTCATAATAATATTCACGACCTTCCATGTACTCCAATTTGTCTCTATAAGCGGACAGGAGACGTTCGAATGGATGTCGCACAATTAGAAACTTTTTTGTTTCATTCATTTTCTACAAGATAAACAAAAGCACTTGCTCAAAATTTATTGAATCTAAATACCATTCTATGGATGCACGCATATAACAAAATAAAAGTTGTGTATATACCTTAAGAATTGTTTTTGAATTTGTGTTTGTAATATATGCCTGCCGCACTATTGAATTCATTTGCATTGCATTTTCCCTTATCAAGTCCATAATTGTACCTGATAGTAATCCTGCGAGAGTGGCAAAATGCTTCATCCACGTTGAACTGGCTGCTTTGTATATTGGACACCAAGATATTCGATGATGCCTATAAATATTATATATGAAAAAAACTTCCATAAGTATCATTTAACAGAGGCATATCTTTATTATTTTAATTTCTTCTGATACGTACTCATTAATAATCATATTTGAAATTGCCTTTTCTATAAACCTTGTATCATCCTGAATATTTGCACAGACATTCTCCAACAGCTTCTTCCTGCTTTCAAATTCAACTCTGACATTTATCAGCGCTTCCGCTGATGTGGAATATGCACTGGATAATGTTTTCCGATTAGTTTTCACATCTGTATAATTTAACAGGCTGGTAGTAGTTAGAAAATCGTTCGATTGCTGCAAGTTCTGCGATCCATTTTCCGTGTACGGTAGTCTTTGTAAAATCGCCAGGAGGAAAAGAAGCGTGAAAATTACAACGAGTCGCCAAAGTCTTGAACACTTTAAAAAAAAAAGTCAAAAACGTACAGTAAACTATTTTATAATTGTTGCCTTATGTATTGCTATAAAGTTTCAATGAACAGACTCCTAAAAATTTTTGCAGGAAGCAAAATATCTCCTGGCGTCGATAACAGAACGCTATCCTTTCGCATCCGGATATTCTACACTCCACGCGCAGCCTTCAGCTTGCAGACAACAGAGAATCCACATAAATACGTTCATATACTTTTAGTACCATAAAGTTATTTTCAATCACTATAGAGCAATAAATAACCAAAGGAAAAATTTATTAAAATAAACAGGCACTTATTACCTGTATTAATATTAACTTCTTCCTCATGATTTGTCCTCGACAATTCTGTATAAATCACCAGCCTCTATTATATCACACTGATCTTTATATTAATTTTTTTCATCAACCACTTTCATCTTCTTCATCACATAGATACACTGAATAGATTCTGGAAAAGACAGAAACGATGCTCTCGGTACTAGAACCGAGGAAGAACTGAGACCATTTTTTCTGTTTTCCTGAAGATAAAGGAATACGTTTGTTTGAGATAAATCTGATTATAATAATTATCTTTCATCAGCCATCAACCCTTGTCAACTGTTTCCTGTTTATGAAGTATCCCGTGTCTATATATCTGCATTTTGAAAAATCACATACCTTCCTAGGCAAACCCATTGAAACGCTACTGTCAGTATATATTTTTACCACAAATTTCAAAATGACAAATGAATTTTGAACGATAATCTAATCTCTTTGGTGATTAAAGAATTTAAAAATATTTTTAGGTGTCTCAGCTACCACATCACTCTGCTCTATGGCGTGGGCTGTAGCTGCCTATACAAGGGCTATGCGCAGAATGCCCACAGATAAACACGAGTCAACATGGCCAGGATTGACTCTTCAAGCTTTCTGGAGAGGTGGGATGCTGGCCTCCAGAATGGCAGCATTGGTCCTGGCCGCAGTCTGTGTGAGAAAATGGATTTTTCTGCTTCTGGGTACGTAAGACTTACAATTGGAATTGAACAAGGATTAAAACTCTTGTGTCTCCTAATTCCAATATAAGACTGACATAATTTTTAAATCAAAACATTCTACTGGTTTCAGGGATCCATTGGTCATGCATGACGATCTGGGTGATACTTCAGAATACCAATTTCTGTCCAACTGTCTGGGAGGAACGTGTCTACAATTGCATAATCGGTGTGATATATTGCTTCGACTTCTTCAATTTACGCGAAGGTCGTTCTCGTTATCGTGTACTTGCCTTTTACCTGATAACCGTGGCACAAAATACGATCTTCCTTACGATCTACGTTGTTTACTTCAAGGATACCGTGAAATCCGACGTAATGACAACCTCGACCATCGCTATAGCTGGTGGTACCTTAATAGGTTTAGTTAGTCTTTTGCTGTACTACAGTAAATTTCATTCCGTGGGTCATGGAAGGGTTTGCAAGAACGTCAAGATGGATCCGGAAATGGCATCGAACAGTACAATCGAGAGGACAGGAACATTAAGATCTTTGAAACATCGCTGGCACGGTTCAGCAGTCTCCATACCGCGCACGATAGATCTTTCGGAAGTAACCATAATGTCGGATGATATAACGGCGGACAAGAAATCATTGCTGACGAATATCGTGCAGAGTTCAGAGTTCGTGGAAGAGGAAGGTATAATAAATGGTACGTGCGAGATATCCGACGAAGGTGAAACGACGGTGTGCGCGTTGGTGGAAAGCATTAAATCAGTGGATTATCAAGTTGAGTCTATTCAAAATTCCACGAACACGGTAACAGCGCAAAATATGGAGTACGACGTTCTGTGCGCTAAGAAATCCTGCGAGGCAAATGCTTGTCAGACAAAGTTCGATCCAAGTGCGGCGGAAGTGACCGTAGAGGATGAGTACATAGAGTGCGACATCGTAGAGACCCTGAGACGTCAGAAGCGAAGAGGAATTTGCTCACCGGTTGAACTGGGCTTGGATACCGACGAATCGAAATCGGATGATCCAAAATCCACTTTAAGATCTCAGAAGCGCAGAGGCATTTGCTCCTCGGCTCAGCTTGGATTAGAACTGGTGACCAACGAGGATAATTACGTCGAGAAGAACTTCACGTTTGAGCGACGTAGACCAATCGTAGCGACCGGATCGGAAGCTGAATTGAAATTAGAGGATTTGGACTCTTATAACGATGCCTTGGAGGCAGCCATTTCGGTAATGAATATCGATGAAATACCTGATAATATAAAGGACAGGGAACGTTTGAACACTCCAGTGAGCGAGACGAGTGATAAGACTCTGGAGAAAGTTAAAATTTCGGATGAACCAGCTCAAAAGGAGGAAGAGACAATGAGTCACGTGACGTCGGTTCATGACTATGAAAATGTATGTCCTCTAGGTATAGCCAGACCTCCCTGGTGTATACGTAGTTGGAAAGGATATACCGATATAGAGACCTACATCCATGACGATAGCGTCGTCAGAGACAGACGTAGGGATACTTTGACAAGCTCTGCTACTGGGACGACTTTTAGTTCTGAATTTTCGGACGCAACTTGTGCAAGTCCTCTAGCTCGCAGAGCTTCGAAACGCTCTCGCCAGGATGATTACATGGACACTCTCGTGTACGACCTGGTCGATTGGGAACCGAGCTTGATGTCGAACGAGGAAGCCTCGATGCCGGCATTGTCGGATATCGATGAACAGGAAAGCAGTCTCTTCATGGCCAAGCCTGTAGTCATCGATGAGAAAGGTGGGATGTTTGCGCTGGATACCATAATGGAGGAACGCGAAGATTCCTCGACCAATTTGGATATAGGCATTAACTTGAAAAGAGCGACAAACTGTACGGCCAGTACTCTTGTGGCGACCATAGATGAAATACGTAAATGCACAGCAGAGAATTCACCGAGACACGTTTACCACAGGACTGAATTGCAATGGGAAGATCTTGAGCCTAAGATATTCCTGAGGAAAGCACAGTTTGCCAAGGCTTTGTCATCCTCGGGTGACTTTCACGAGGTAGAAACGCGAGATGGAAATATCCTGCGGTCATTGGACGACTGCATGTCGTTTTCTGCTGGCGGAAATGATGAAATTGAAATAATACGTGAATTGGCTAAGCGCAATTCGACTGGTTCCAGTGGGAAGACACCTTTGATCAATGCTATTCTTTCCGATTCACCTATTCTTGGACCCAAAGCAAAGATGCTCAAATACAGCAGCATAGCTGACAGTTTGCATCTGAGTAGCTTGGAGGAACATAATGTATATGTTGAGATGAGACCGCTGGTTCCTGAGAAGTCCGAAGATACCCGAGAATTTTCATTCAGCTCAGCTCAGGACACGACGGTCGTACAGAAGGACGAATCTATAATTTCGGAAATGACGTGTCAAGGTACTGGGCGTCTATCAAAATTATCAAAAGCATCTTCCGTAAGTGTGCAAATGCCTTCTGGTCATCAGGAATCAAATTTATCGACGTCGATAGAAAAGTCAAATACTGTAGAAGACAAGGAGAAGAATGTTCTATCGGCAAATTTATTGACTCTCTGTCCAAGTGATTTAACGTCTTCCCTGATGTTGTCAAAGAAAGGATCGTCCCAGCTGGCCCTGATAAACAGTCCCTACTCGATAACTGGTCACGTACCTTGCGAAAAACGTAGAAGAACAGTTAATCGTCCCAGAAGGAAATTCTCCTTATTAAGGGAGAGATTCGAGCCGAAATCGGAGCGGCTTGTTTATACGGTAACACCGCGTAACGGCACCTCCTTTCAGGCGGATCAATCGAAATCAAATAAATTGGATGATCAAGTGTCGATTATTTTTAAAAAATCCCCGGTTGATAGACTGGCCGTTTTTTATGATAAGGAAAATCTTACGCCTGCTGTCACCAGTCGTATCAGCCACTGGAACAGCTTTATACATGGACAAAATTGTCCTGAACCTGAGAAGCACGACGTGAACTTATCGCTCAGCAATGAGGAATCCAGTCTGAAGGAAAGGAGAAGCATCTTTCTGAAGCAGGTATTGTCGCCGCCAAAGTTTCAAAGTTGGGGTAAGAAGAGGACGTTCAGTCCAAATGCCAAAGTCGTTCCTAAGGCTCTCTGAATGATATACGCATATCTAGAGACTTTGATGTCTTCCATTAAATTCTTTCCTATATCTTAATAATATTAATTATAATTATATTAATCATTACAATTTTCGATCTCACGGCCAGTATAGTTAGAGCTTAGGCGCGCAGCCTTGCTCGTTTTCCAAAAGCTGGTATTTCTTATAACTCCCACAAGATTCCAATAACTATTTTTTACCAATTTATATTGATCGTATAATATACACATGTGTCTTTATCACTGCGTCTAGAAATGCCCGGTTAAGAGATTTTTGATTTTCTATTTTTTTTTTATATACTTTTATGCTTGTCGAAGCTGCATTTATCAAGGTCTGAAAAACCCATCCGTCCACCACACGGGGTGTGTATATAAATATAACTTTATGATATATATATACACATACATATATATATTATATATTTTTATTCTTCTATTCGTTTAATATAATTTTGATACTATGATATTTGTATATAAATATCTCTTGCAAGAGTCAATTGCAGAGTATATAATCGGTTTATAGATTGCGCAGAGGTATATTTTAAAAGTTATGACATACTAATGTACAAGCAAAGTATTACAAATAGTAATGACGTAATTTAAGTCTCACTAATTTGATTGGCAGTCGCTGTGTATGAATAAAAAAAGAAGATATGGCGAATCTATAAAGACTTCGTTAGTTTAACTGTCTGTTATAGCAGCTGATATTCTATTTTACAATAATAATTAAAGAGCCTATGTTAAATAAAGTTTGAACTTTATTCTTTTATTTGTCAAAAAAGCATTTTTTATATAATACATTATTGATAAACAATTAATGGCACGATAACACTTCACGGTCGTGCGTTGTACACGATGCTCAGTGTCAATTTTATTTCAATGTGTTGTAATAATTTCATGATTATTGTTAACGATCTTTTATAATCGTCTGATAAGTCGCGTTAGAATTTTGAAAAATTTTCATGTCAAGTCGAAAATCACACGAGAGTGCTTGAAAGATGATAAAGCGTTAGATGTATAATTTTCGTAAAAATTGTATTATTCAAAACGTTAATTAATTTTTTTCCTGCGATTAAACGTTATCACAGTATTTTTATTTTTGCGGATGGAAATGAAGTGTCTAATTCTAATGCATCATGTATGATTCTATTTACTTTTACGTTAATTATATTGACTGTATATATTTATAAACGTAATTCGCCTTCTCTGCAATGCTCAAAGGGTATCGTAATGTTAAATGTAATCTGATCATTAAGAATTATCAATTTATAATTAATTACGTACGTGCTGCTCTACGTACAATTAGTAGACGTCAAATAAGTTTGTGTCATATGCATCTATAGTATTGTAATAAGGGGGTTTACAGTGGCTTTAGGGTTTTTCGATACCACTTGTAATATTTGGCAAAAAGAAACGAACAAAAATTGACAATTATAGATATCCGTTATCTATTTTGATTGAACGATTCCAAATCTACGACTAGCATCGAGCCTTAAGCAGGAAGATTTTCGTGAACAATGAGATAATGACCAATGTCGAATTTAGAATAACCTCATGGACGTCGATGCTGCTAAATTTTTAAAAAGAATTTTCATTTTGTAAAAGAAAAAAAAAACGTCTCTTTACCTTACAGTACAATTGACTAACGTCATGCTTGCACCTTGCGCCATTTTCCCTTAAAAAATACTGTAAGTATTACGTGGCTTCTGTGATTAATAATAAATATTTTTCTATATTATATAAACTTCTTCTACCATTAATTTGACACTGACCTGCCTTTCAACGATAATCACTGTGTAACAATTGGCCAACTATCTTATACATATCCACCTGCATTACGTATATTATCATTCTAGATACGCTGTTATCTAACTGATTATTAATACACACGTGTTCTACCAAGTATTATAACGTGTTACTTGTTACCGCTTGAAATCATTAAAATTTTAGGGTCACGTCACGAAATTATTTAGATGATTGTAGACATATGACGTGGATAAAGTGATTCTTATAAAAAATGAGAATGTAACCAACGAGTTGAAGTGCTTCGAATCGAATATCGTTCATTGCGAAATATTGCTGTTGAGTTTGGATTATTTATGTAAAAATTGTTAGAGCGTAGAGTCCACGAGAACTTGTAACAATTTCTTTAGGATTTTAAGAAAGGATATTGCGTATCCTTATCACTTTCGTTGTTTCTCTTTTCTCCTGTTAGTTTTAAAAAGTGCGGCTACACTTAAGGAGTTCGATCGACGGAATCGTTATTCATGGTTTTTCGAAAGTGCTAACTCTTTCTCGACTTATACAGATATTACTCGAGACTATTTACTTTACGTTCAGTGCAAAATTCATTGACGCATCGTTAAATCCTGATTAGTCTCATATCAAAGTGCTTTGTCCGGTGCTACCTTTTTCGCCATACTTCTTCAACCAATCGATATGACAGACGAGTGGGAGACTGCGTAAATTATTACAGATACGCGTGGACAATGATATCTTACGTAACTCTTGGGCGATCTGATGAAGCGACTTTCCTTTTGTTTCAGGAATTAATAAGAAAACGTAGAATATCGTGACCAGGCACATGAAACTGTAGAATAGGTACGAGCCAGCTAGAGTCATTGATTCTGAAAAAGAACGAAAAGTATTGTACTTGTTTTCATAACTTAACGATGGCACTTTAATTGATAGGAAATTTTTTAAAATACTAACTGGTCATTTTGACGACCGACTCAGTGGCGATTATGTTTCCAATCCATAAAATAATAACGCAGAAACTTATGCACTTTCCTCTTATTGCTGCTGGAAAAACTTCACTTAGTGTTAAAAGTGGGACTGGTCCCAGTCCCAATGCGTAAGCCGCTTCATAAACAAGAAGCGTGATGACTGCTAAGATACGTAAGCCGCCATTAAGTCCTTCTGAGGTTACTATATTTTGAGTCTAGAATATACGTCTCATGGTTATACATTTTAAAGACGTTTTTGAATTTAGAAATGGCCTTTGAACAATAAGTTTTGTAGTGGTACCTCGCAAGAAGCTTTGACTTGAGTCCAAGTCTCAGGACTAGGGGCGATCATAGCCAAAGGTGTAGGCAATAGTGGAAATGGCGGTGGTGATCCTGCTGGGAGTATGTTGTTTCCCAACCTCTTATTCTCTCCGTTAACATTAATATTGTTTGTACAGTCCACGTGTAAAAAGTTTAGAGTGTCATCTCCTCTGTCTAATGTTGCCAGAAGTGACAGAAGGGAAATGACGGTCATGCAAATTGTTGCTGAAGTTATCAGTGCTGTTCGTCTACCACATCTTTCCACAACAACTAGAGATAGTATCGTACTGAATACTTTTACTACTCCCAGTGCTATAGAAGCTGTGGTTTGTGCAACATCTAAAACAGATCGGAGAACTTATAGAGTACAAGGGATAATCTGGAAAGTAGATATCGTATGATTATTAAACATTGGAATTCCATTGGCCAGGTTCCATCGAGATGATTAATTAATAGTAATACATTGAGTATTACTTACTCGAACAGATTCCTAGGAGTGCGAATAATCTTGGCGCATAATATAGAACCTGTCTTCTTCCTGTTCCTTGTTGTAGAATCAACATAACAGCCATAATTGCCATTGTCTCGAAAATGTTGCTCCACGGATTAGGTGAAGCTACTCTAGAGACACGCACAGTTCTTTTAAGAAGTACGAATTGTGGGGATCGTTGAAGAAATATGATGGTAGTGATGCATGTGGTAAGGGCAGGAATAGCAGTGATCCCTATGACAAATCTCCATTGATAATCTGATGTTTTTATAGCGATGGCAATCACGGATAGCAGAAGTCCCAAGGCAGTGCCAAACTGGTGCAAAGTTACGTTGTATCCACGTTTGTTTAGATCTGATATCTCTGCCATGTATATGCAATGTGCAATAGCGGATACTGTACCAGAATATCCGCATATTACCCGCGCAATCAACAGTAGGATATAGTGGCTAGCTAACGCGGATAGCATAGAACCAAACGTTAGAAATATTAATGCCAGAATCATTAAACATCGCCGACCAAATGTGTCTATTAAAATGCCTGAAAACAAATATTCTTGCTACCAAAAATCTTAAATAACGATTTATGAACTGTACAGGTAATCCTTGATAGATTATTATTTCAAACGTACCACCGGTCATAGCACCAAGAAGAGCTCCTACGAACCAGACATTAGCAAATGTATCTGCTTCGAAACAGCTGAGATTGAATTCACTTTTGATAGAAGGTGCTAGAGGTTTTCCAATACCCATATCGTATCCAAAGACTAATCCAGCTACTACAGCAACAATTAATACAAGAGCATCCTGGTTAGTAGATGTCAAAGGTGTTAAATTATCAGTTCTTTTTGGTATTGGTTTCCTCAAGTTCTTTGCAGGTATACACTGATAATCATCAGCCAAAGGTTTTGTTTGCAACGGTTCGATATTTCTGTTTGCTCCATTTAGCAGTATAGCTGTATCTTCTTCGTCTGACATTGTTTCTTTAATTGTTTCAAGAAACCCTCTTGTTAAATGTTTTCAAATTAACTAAAGAAAATAGAATTTCTTTTAGTTACAATAATGAATTCCTTGGTGAAAAATGATTAGACTAACAGGTTCTTACAGACAATGCTGTCTTGCAAACTGTATTAAATTACACTGAAAATAAAGTACCATCAATGAACACCAAATATGATTTAAAATAACTTTATACGTGCAGCTATTAATCTAAAACAAACGTGAAAACAGTACGTAAGAGCTCACCGAATGGAAACTCCGCTATCTCTGACAAATATCCGAGGCAAAATATGGCTAAAAGAAATGAAGAATAGTAATATTTAGAAAAGTGATCTTTTCGATAAATAAATGTTTTGTTTATGCGTGTTTGACATTTGCGGCAATCTGTCACTGTCGAAGCGCCATCTTGCACAACATTCCATACAAATTAGTAAAAGAGGAAGTGGTACTTTCTCAACATTAGAAACAAAGATGAGTGCGGAGATGCACAACACTCCGGTTTTAGGCGATACC
>JARQTJ010000357.1:317498-358036 GCA_030142635.1 Trachelus troglodyta
AATTAATCATTGTGAATATTCTTGCAGGTGAATAAATAAAGAAATGTTTGAAGAATCATACAGTGTAGTCTTTTTTTGTCAAACCTGCATTATGATATGAAAAGCTCTTCATTTGCGGAATATGCTCGGTGTACGAATACTTTTTACACTCACTGTATGTATGTTGCCGTAGCAGCATCTATAAAGTATAAAGGATTAATAGGGAATAAATGGTCTGGCACTTAGTAGTAGAAATATCTTCTTTTAACGAATATACATATAGTATGTGTATAGAGAAAGAAAATGCAACAGATAGCAGCTTGCCACTGTATTGACGTAACAAAACTTTTGAGAGATTTGATTTTTCGCTTTTTTTTTATTTCATTATACCAGTCATAATGATTTGTTTATCTTTCTTTATTTTTGCATACTATATATATATATATATATATATATATATATATATATATAATAAAAATTATATATATATATATATATATATAACAGTCGTATTAAGGCTCCGAACTTGTTGGTATATACGTACATACAATATTACAATAATGTTATTGTAATATAGAAATCGCTTTATTATAAGCGTTGTTTACTTTGGATTATTATCTGTTTGATACATTTAATTATAGTTGTGAAGCTTTTGCGGTCATTGTTCATATGGTTACAACTGATTTCCGGGTTGAGCTGTTGAAGGTCGGAAAGTAATATTAAAAACGAAACTTTATATATGGACTCAAAGGTCACAGAGATTGAATTTCGACTTTGGATGAGAACCTAATATATTTAAAATGAACTTTGAAGCAAAAAATGGTATACTACGGATTCGTTAATTCTTCAGGATTCGATACATACCATAAAAAAGTGACCTTACCGGGTGACTAGCATGCATCGACAGGACCTCCTTAATATATTCCTTTGCACATGCAATTGTAGCTTGTCACTTTTTTCCGGAATGAATTGGTTTTTCTCTTGCAATGCTATTTTAATCTAACTGCAGTTTGCTGATGTTCCAATGTGTGAAATAGCTTGACGTCACGTTATAAATGTTTCATTTCTATTTCTTACCGTGTACACTTTATTTATTCATACGACATTTTAGTGTATGTACAAATATATTCACAATAAGCAGGGAGATGCTAATTTACGAAGGTCCATTGCTCCTATGACACGAGACAATGTGTAACATAACTATTGTGTAAAAATGAGGCGTCCACAAAGTAGAAATAGAAATCATTGCGTATTTTACGTTACTAAACACTATAAAAACCGACTCTTAAAATGTTTGCAATTATTTGTAAAAAAAAGGAAATGCTGCCTTGTCATTCTATATACATATATATATATATATATATTTTTTACTTAACTGGTCGTACGATTAAAACTGTGTAAAGTATATGCACATACGTTGTACGATAAGGCAGTATGAATTGATAGTGAACATAAAGTTAATAAATACATTGGACCGATATAGAGATGTATTTTTTCGCCTTTGTTTTCGTTGTATGTACGTTATCAATATTTCTTTCCGTACAGCGACTCGTGAAACACTTCGGGGCTCCGGATTTGTTGTGCTAGTACAAACAGAAGTGCGATAGAGACGACTGGTTCTAATCTAGACTGAAATGTAATGTGTATAGAAAGAACATAGTGGGGGTGATCATCAATTAATTATAACTCACTGAACTCTTAGTTCTTCAGTAGTACATCGTCATGGCAGCCAGTCGAGCGTTTATTTTGATGTTATTTCTAATTAACTATTCCGCGATCGGATTGAAATATAATACTAAGCCCGAAATTCCACGGTCACCGTTCTCTTCTGGAAAACCAGTTGGAAACAACACATACATATATAAGACCAAAACATTTGAAGTTCTTGTAAGTAAACGAAACTCGATAATTTAGTATTAAAAGACAATGATTTGGTTTTTTAATTACTATTTTCTCTCTTAAATTATAAAGATAAGTGTGTGATTTAGAGTACCTTTACAGTGATTTTACACAATGGAAGATTGTCCCAATCACTGAAATTAGTATAAATCATTGATAATTACTATCTAGCTCATTGTCAGTATAAACATAAATTCAAATTGTAATAATAAAACGATCTGTTCAATAACAATTTTTTCGTGTCTATTATAAACTAATTGTATTGTTCTATCGGTTTCGTAGTAGTTTTTTCATGTGTAGGCATAGTTACATTAATATTGGATATGACAAATGTTTATAATATTCAGGTGGACCATTTTAGCTTTAGCGTTACGGATACCTTTAAATTACGTTACCTTGTGAATGATACATGGCAGAAGGGTAACGATGCACCCATTTTCTTTTATACTGGAAACGAAGGTTTCATCGAAACTTTTGCACAAAATACGGTAAGAATCTCTATATGTTAAACTGTATTCCGATTAACCGGAGTGCTCGGGATTGAAGAATCCACAGATAAATAAATCTACGATTCATTCGAATTAAACGTCACGACTTTATTTCGACTAGTAAAATTCCAATTTAATGCACACAAACTTATAATGACTATTGTATACCAGTTAGTACAAGCGCCGAGACAGCAAACGAATTTAAAGTTCAAACATGTCTGGCATCTCAAGCAAACGACCGTCCTCGGTCACGCTTGGCAGTCGCAGAGGTGCACGGTTAATCTGGTCTCCGGATAACCTAACCTAACCTCGCTTAATCAGGATTCTACTGCAATTCATTATAGATCTATAGGACTAAATAAATTTAGCAAATTATTCAATTACCAATTTTTTTACTTTATGGAAAAATGTTCGTTTATAAATTGAACAGAAAGTAATCACTAGCATATGATCTAATCTAAATAGTTAATTAGCCGGATGTGGCGCCCTTGTCGGTACATTTTAATACAAGTTTTGTGAAGCAGATATGTACTTTTTAAATATTATAAACATTACTCAAGTATAAAGCTATATTAGAACTTGTTGAAAAAATTTGTATATTCATCGTCTCAGGATAATTGGAAAATTGTTAACCTGTAAAAAACCATGTTTATATTTTAGGGCTTCATGTGGGAAATTGCTCCACAATTTGGCGCCTTACTTATTTTTGCAGAGCATCGTTATTACGGAGAGTCAATGCCTTTCGGTAATAAATCATTCTCCGATGCTAAACATATGGGATATTTAACATCTCAGCAAGCAATGGCCGATTACATTGATCTAATGAATTATTTAAGATCTGATACAAAAATGAAACACAGTCCAGTAATTGTTTTTGGTGGTTCTTACGGTGGAATGTTGAGTGCTTGGATACGTATGAAATATCCACACATTGTCCAAGGGTAAGAATAAGCCACAATCCTTGCAATATTACTTTACCACTATCTTTGTATTACGTCAAGGGTCAAGTTATAATCTGACTAATCTAACATCAAGCAAATATACAAGTGTTCTGCAAAGTGCATAGTGTAGAAAATGCAGTTTTATTTTATTTTACAGAGCAATCGCAGCCTCTGCACCCATATTACAATTTTCGGGTGTCACTCCTTGTGAGGCTTTTTCACGTATTGTCACTTCAGACTTCAGAGCAGCTCATCATGAATGTTCAAACCTCATACGAAAGTCATGGTACACAATTACAAACGTGACGTCGAGCGGTAATGAATTTTATCAATTGAAACCCACATCACTTACTTTCATCATTGGGAATCGGTTAGGATTCAATTTAATTTTGCATGATATTAATTTTAGACGAGGGAAAAAAATGGTTTAATGAAAATTGGAAGTTATGCTCTCCATTGGTGAATGCGACTCACGTGAGAGCCTTGAAAAGCTGGCTTTCAGATATATATGGGAATTTGGCTATGGTGAATTATCCATATGAAGCGAATTTCTTGGCTCCATTGCCGGGATATCCTATTACAGTAAGTCAGGAATTTATGTTTTGGAATGTTTTTTCGTTAGAGTATTTTTTTCTTAATCTAGCAAATTTTATCATACATTTCATAAGTATAAATCATCTTTGATCAAGTTCTCGTTATGATTTGTTTTTGTATTTACAGGCTGTTTGTAAAAACCTTGTAGAACCGAAATTAGAAGGAAAACCTCTTTTATTGGCTTTAAAAAAAGCTATCAATGTCTATACTAATTTTACCGGTAAAACTGAATGCTTATCCATTGACAATGCAGCGCCAAATTTAGGTGATATTGGTTGGTCATATCAGGCATGTACGGAAATGGTAATGCCAATGTGTAATGATGGCATCAATGATATGTTTGAACCTACACCGTGGGATTTCAAAGTATATAGCGATCAATGTTATACAGATTATAATATCAGACCTCGTCTGGATTTAGCCTGCACAGAGTATGGTTGTAAAGATCTTTCTGCAGCTACGAACATTGTTTTCAGGTTTGTACCAAATCTTATTTAAAGATATTAGGATAAATAGATTAATAAAATGGTCTTTGATAGTAATGGTCTGCTGGATCCTTGGTCGAGCGGCGGAGTGTTTAGAAATCTTTCTTCATCTACATCTGCTATAATAATACCGGAAGGTGCACACCATCTTGATTTAAGAGCAAGTAACCTTCGTGATCCAGTCAGTGTTATTAATGCTCGAAAATATCATCGATCCACCATTAAGAAATGGATCAAGGAATACCGTGATAACTTTGCATGATCTCAATATACGACTGTGTTTTATCAATTACTATCGTTTCCAACTATTTTTATATTATAATATTATAACATTACTCGATAATTTGACTCGTACCATTTATGAATAAATGTTGAATTATTAATATTTTTTTGACGTTTTCAATCTGAAAGAATAGAGTATTTCGTATTTAAATATATTTTTTAATCGCCTGTTTTTATTGTATTAAGAAATAATAAATACAGTAAATGACTTGCACGTTGTGGTACATCGTAATATTTTTGCAGTATTTGCGAATTAATTCAAAACTCAGAAAAAACATATCAAATTAGTAGACATTTTATATCACAGTACACAATAAATGCATGGAATTTGTTACATTTAAATAGCGTATAAGACCCCAGTATATAATTGTGTAAATAAGACTTTATATTCTTTATTAATAAAAATATTAATAAGAAAGATGTTTGACGTGCTTGCTAAAAAAAATATTTAAATTTAAAAGATCCTTTGGCTGCAATATTTGGAGAAAATTATTTTTTAACGTTTCTGTAGATAGCTAATAATGGGTAGCGTTATCTTTATGCAGATATGGCACTTCCATGTTCAATTTTACTATCAACAATGCAAATTAGAGTGATCACTATGATATTCTAATATTATTTCTATACGGAATACGAGTTCACTGTACTGAATAGGGAAAATATACTTCAAATATTGGCGATACTTTAAAATTCAATTATGTCGAGTGTGTATGTGTGTTGCTTCCGGTATATGATGTACGTTATTGACCCAAATGTTATACGACATACATGAAAGTCATGTAAATTACTTTATGTGCCTCAAACGATTTTGTCATCCAACCAATATTGGATATAATATTTAATTTTCGATCTAGTACTAAATATATTGGTAACGTTTAACATATCTTATGTTATACTAAAACATTAATTTTTGTGAGTTCTTTTTTATCCGCGCGATGATATATTTTTACCTGGAATTGGGGAAGTCCTAAAAATATAATATCTCTTCGATTTTGTTAAAACTTTTTCAAATAACTTTTTAATATATGAGAACCCCTCTTGTACTTTCATAAAGTAATGTAATAGCTGCGACAGTCGACATCATGTTTTTTTAAGTAAAGAGAAAACAGCTGCATTTTTGCATACAGGGAAATATTAAGTTCCTAGAAAACATGTATTGCCCGAAAGTCGTCCTTAAGACATATAACACAGTAGAGCTTGTCTTTTTGGCATCTTAAAGATGACTAGGATTTATATACTGCTTGGGTTCAGTGACATCGTACGGATTTTACATTCACGACCAAATATCCCGCAAAACTTTGAAAACTGTACAATAACTGATATCGCGACTGCATTGTTATTTAGAGAGCAATAAAATGAGATAATATCCAGTAGTTACAAAAAGTTCTAGAAAAATTATCTACGAAAAATAAATATCCGCGCCTCGCATGATCCAAATTCTATATTTATTGCGGTGTACGTCGATGACCTGTTGTTGGTCGTGGTACACCAGAACGACCTCTTAATTTTCTTGGTTGCACAAGGTTGTTCTCTGCTCCAGTATTGTATGATAGGTAAATATTGGATAAATCTGGTTGAGGTTGCTGCAAGCAGGTATGAAAATTTATATTTGATAAATTCATTCGAATGTCATATGAATTTTGTAGCAAAATCTATACTCACGTCTTTGTTATTTCCTATCGCTGTTGTCACTTGAGCCTTTCGCATATTATTCCCTGTGTAGGCTACACATTTTAATTGCCATTCGCCTATATCTTCGTTCCAATGAACATACCTTTCTATCATTGTCTGAAATACAGTATTATTCCAGTGAAAATCAAATAGAATCAGTTTGTTTGATTCATACTATGGGTTTTGAGTGATGGTACATACTTGATATTGAACAGGTATATAATTATGAAGTATAAGTTCTTGGAGCTGTAGTTCCCGTCCAATACCTCTGACACCTTCCAGAAGTCCTTCCATTTCCCTTTGATGTTCTTGCTGTAAATCTGAGAGTTCTGCTTTGGCTGACAATAGCATTGTATAAACTCTTGCTAATTTTTTTGTTTTTCCTGCCGCCTCTTCCTGCAAAGAGGAATATTTTTCTTCGATATCTATTCGCTCAGCTTCTTTTTCCTCAATGGCCTTTTTTAGTTGTTCTTCTCGGCTTTTACGTTGTTCAAGTTCAACAGCTGCTGCTGCTAGAAGATGCTCCTGAGCTTCGGCTTTTTCTAAAAGGTTCTCACCTCCAACTAGTATTTTGTTTTGCAAATTTTGCATTTTCTCTCTTAAGGCCTCCTTCTCACTCCTGTATAATGGATTATATATATATATATATATATATATATATATATTTTTTATATATATATCAAATTTATTACTGCCAAGTGCGACGGCACTTAAAGGGACATACCAACCTAGGAAGGTCAAGAAAAATAATTTTTTCCGTTTTTTACATTTTCTGAAAGCCTAATGTTTCAAGAATGTTCTTCTGAAGTTTCAAGCTTAAACTTATGAAAATAACGAGCATATGGTGGATGAAAAATTTTGTTTCTTTATACGTTTAAACCTTATATAAATCTTTAAACGCACTTTTTCTTAACATTTTTTGGCAAAATTTTGTTTTAATATCTACATATATAATAATTTCTACAAAATTAAATAAATAAACCTCATCGTTGTGTATATAAATCTTCGAATTTTCTTATTTGTAACCTTCCTAGGTAGGTACACCTCAATACTCACTGTGTTCTCTTTAGTTCAATGACGTCTTTGTCATCCGGACTCTTGTCATCTCTCTCGGCTTTGTCAGCCTTTTCCCGCGATTCTATGTGTCTGTCGTCTAATTCATCCATTGTTAAAATTTGACTTCTTCGCTGTCGTGCTTTTCGTTCCCTCCTCATTTCCACATTCTCTTCAGAGTCTTCTGTTTCACCTTCAGATTCCGAAATTTCAGCACAATTTTCTTCAAGCTGTTTTCGCAACTGTTCAATTTCCACTTGAAATTGTCGTAACAGCGCATCTTTAGGATCTTCGTTGATTCTCGCTCTGTTTTTGATATTCTTGGCCCGATTAGCATAACGTAACGTGCTTATTGTTTCGTCATAATTGATATCGGCGGGACTGATATTTGCACACTAAAACGAATTATAATGTATTTAATTATGAAACATTGCCGTCTACGAATAAGCCTACCATTAGTGTTTTAGAATTGCCGCCCAATGAGTCTTGAAGTAATCTGGTTAGCTTTGAATTTCTGTAAGGTACATGAGAACTTTGTCCATCGACTAGTGCCGATATAACATTTCCCAATGTCGAAAGGGATAGATTTATTTTCGTTGCTTCTCGTAATCGAACGCCACTTGCTTTGGTTTTGCTTTGTCTTTCAGATCCCTAAGAAGTATATCATTATCATAAATTGCTGCCCTTACGAACAAACATGTAATTTTAGCGCGATTGTAAAATACGCACAGCTAAGTCTACCAGGTGAAGTTTACCCATTTTTACATGTTGCTCCCCGTCCTCTCCAAGTTGACTAGATTCGACGGTTATTGTGAAAATTGCATGCGAGCGTGAACTGGATACGTTCATTGCCGTTGCGCCAACGACCCCTTTAAGTAATAAGGTGAAGCGTTTTTCAAGTACAATAATTGGTATCACAATTACGATAAAATCAAAAACTTACGATTTTTATTTCCAAGAGTCATAATACGATCCAAATCATCGGCATTATTTACTACGTATCCGCTTAGATCTTTTACAAAGACACCAATGTCTGGTCTCTCTTTTACCTCTAACCGAGTATTCTGATCTTTTCCTAATAGATCTCTGACTTCTTCATTATAAATTTCCAAATATGTGGCCCGTACTAAAAATCTAAACATTATTGTAATATATGCAGTTAGTCTGTAAAAAAATATAAGCATGTAAGGAGATATAAAAATTTACTTTTGATTTTCATCAGCTTTAGCAATGTGTCCAAATATATGGGCAAATGTATTTGGAATAATGCCCCTCAGCTGTGGAGAAGTTTTTGCACCAGACATTGTATATGTTTTGCCTGTGCCAGTTTGGCCATAGGCAAGTATTGTACCATTATATCCTTGTAAAACTTTATCCACGATAGGTCTAGCTGTTTCATTGTATATGTCGACTTGCGTCGAATCTGTGTCAAAGACAGCATCAAAGGAAAAAACCTTAGGTGGCTCCCCATGCACAGCATTTGGATTTTCAATAATTATTTCACTGTTCAATGCATCGACGTTCGTGACATTTTTACAATGACCATCCAACTCTTTTCCATTTAATGGTCGTACTCTGACAACTACTCTTACATTTTCTACTTCTCCAAGCTCTGTTGTATTATCCTACAAAAAGAATTAAAATACAAGTTTTCAGGTTTTCAAAAATGAATATAAGTCTTTCTGAAATCACTACATCATAGAGTGCCACAATATTCTTTTATAGGATTCCGTACAATTTGTAGTTATACGTATCTCTGTAATATTGTTTATGAAACCAAGTTTATTTATATTTTAATCATTTTTACTAACCACATAAACAAGCATGAGTTACACGAGTGTATATTCGTAATTGTGAAAAATTGTAAATCATGTTATAGAAATTCTTATGTGTAGAGGCAGCATTAATATATTTTGACAGAAGTTGCGACTGTCAAACGTATGTCAATTTAATGTACTTTTGTATGACTAAGAAGAGACATAAGGTCGAATAACAGTTTAAAAGATACATGTACTTACCCCAGATCCTGGCATTTCTTATGTATATCAATAAAATTCACAGTAAAAATAATTTACTGCATAATATCAAGGTGACAGAGAAACCAGCCAAACTAGCAGACGGCCTCATAAACAAATGGATCGATGTATGACTGTTGTTGCAAGTGGCGCCCAGCAGCCTTTCTCGATCGTTAAATCCCATAGCATGGTAACTGACATATTTTATTATCGGTCGATCTGAGAAGGTAACCAATAGTCTTATCATTTTTATTAACAACATATAATAAGTTACATTAAAAATTATTTAATTCATTTTTGTATATCTCTATTTGAGTCATACGGAACAATGAAAAACGTTGATGTATCTCGAACGAAAATTGACCGATAATCTCTTTTAACTCTCTATGGGCCCGTGTAACTTTCAGGTCACATTTTAATTTATCGTAATTTTACCAAATAATTACAGCTTTTTCATGAGATGGCGTATAGATCTTAATTCTATAATATTGCCAAGACAATCAATTTCAAAACACATATTATATTTCAATATAGTTTTTTGATTTAATAAATTATATAAAATATCGAATTTTACGTTTTTAAGATATTTTACATAATACACTATGGTCTAATACGAACAGTTATAGCTATCCAAGAAATGTTATGAAACTTCTACGATATTCACATAAAATGAATTCTATCACGATTATGCATATTTCGGTCAGACAGATTTGCAATCAAGAAAAATATGAGTTCAAGTTATCACCGGATCATCTACGGGAAATAATGCGAGCATGTGGCTTCTAAATGATAAATCATTCATAGTAGGTGAAAGTTAAAGTGAAGAGTTGCACTTGTGTTCACGCAAAGTAGCTCGGAGGTCAACGAGCAATACGCGATGAACTCGTATCCAAATTTGTTCCTAGAATAAAAACTGTAATAAAAGAAATTACAAGCAATAGAAAATCAAATCATGAAAAGTTTTATTTGCTTCGTCCATGAAACATATACAACTTGTTTATTTTATGTCTGTCAAAGAGAAGAAAGTGCAGCGGATAAAGTTTCTGGTACATGCCTGCATGAGAGGCGCTGGCACACCCAGCTTCGAAGCAGTAAGGACAGAACAGACTAAAGAGATGCAAAGGAGAAAGAAAATGTAGGAGGTAGAAAGCAATGGATTTGTAAGTGTGTTTCATTCGTTCCGGCCCATTTAAATCGGCTTACCACTACATAAAATCACCTTTAAATAAAAAATTTTTAAACTGCACACAATTAATAAACGCGCACAAAACAACATTGCAAACAAAATTTATATCATGTAATACTACAAGCCACCATATTTCTCAATGCCTTCCGATTATTATGAAGTACGACGAATTTGCTAGAGACTGTGCAAGCTCACAATTTAGTACTTTTTAAATTTGTAAATAATATTGTGAGTTAATATTAATGGATCTTTCGGCGATTACTGTTTTTCCAAATTTTGTAAACACAGTTCGATGAATAAGATCCAGCCTATGTAACGTCAAAACAATGATATATTTAGCTAAATTGAATTCGTTAGCACGGTTTTGGGCATCTACAACGGCAGACCTAAAAATCTCATTTAAACGATAAATCGACAATTGTTCACTGTCGCAGAGTTTTACTAACGAGAGCCCACTTTACAAGAACAATGACAGAGAGAATCTAGAACACATGCGGGCATTGTAGGGTTGAGAAAGAACCCCTCTTCTTATGCATCACAACTCCCTTCCCTGTCCTGTAAACTGCACCCCAACCTCAGCGAGCACGTATGCATCCTCGTTTGAAGCGGAGCAGCTGACGATCGTAACAATACGTTCCCTGTATGCGCGAACACTGGAAGAGACTATAGCCAATGACGACATGAGCAGACTTGAGTGTACATGCCATTAGAACAGCGTCAGTCGACCAGTCTGTACATTTTTTTATTCAGTAACAGTTCATATTCAGAGAATTAAGAAGAAACGTTGAAATATTTTCTAAACAGTTCATAAAAAATGTCCTTAAAGTCAATCGTATTATTTTTTCAAGACAACGATGAACAGTAACTAATCCGATAACTAATTGTCAAGGACACTCATAAACTATTATCGTTACACAAATCAACGCGAAAAACTGTTTCAAGGATTAGTCAGAGAAATACATACCATTGTGAGTATCTGGTACGTATAAATAATTGACAATCGTTAATAGAGTTTTATTAAAGTCAACGCCCGAGATACAAACATCCATCCTTTCCCTGGCTTCTTTCCAAACAAACTCAGTCAGTCAGTCACCTGGTGTCTGCTGTACCCCACGTATGTCTCGCTGCTTTCCTCCGTTACCGTTTTCAGACTATATGAACCTTCTTTCACTCGCATCCCCTATACCCTATTCATTTAGCATCATCATCGCTCTCTTGATAAAGCTTGTGTCTCCCGAAGATCCAATCTCCGTGCTCTTGTCCTTTGTCGGTTTGTCAATTCGATACATTTAACAGTGATAAAATTAATAAAATCTTATAATTCAATAAGAAATCTTCAATTACACATTTTGTCTACATAAATTCTATAATATCGATCGAACTTATACGTGACCCCTATTCTTAGATTGATCCAGTAAATAAATTAGTTGACCACTTATTGCTTAGTGGGAAAATTATTCAAAAAGAAACTATAAGGCCTACAGCACATGACGAGAGAAGAAGAAAACAGAATATAAAACAGGGTACGACAATTTTTCAGTGGCCACATCTACGATATATATGTATTGATACAGTTTTCTTCAACATTTCATGCAAGTCTCGTCATCTTTCGTTCCTGTATACGCGAAACCTTTTGAATGCTCGTATATTGTTACATATTGTACATAGGAACGAATCAAAACATTGTGTTGCACGTGGTACGCAAAATATTATTGTTTAATTTTCTTTCTGCTTTATTAAAAATTTGCTACTCAGACGTCATTGTTATATGGCGTTAATACGGACTACGATATCGGAATAGCGGGATGTGACTGGTCTCGGGTGTACTTCTGGTTCGTGAGTGTGGTCCAAGAATCTAAGAAGGGAGAAGTGTGTTCTGTTACTTAGCTCTCTTCTCTTCTGTTCTGTGGCGGCAGGTCAGTGTTACCCTGGTTGTGGCGGTGAACGGTTGCGTTTCTGACCAACCTTAAAATTAGTGAAATTTGACTGTGGAAGTTATTTTCGCGCTGTCTGGTGAATACGATGTGTTCGTGTGAATGACGGAATGGAAATGTGAAACCGCCGCCTGAAAATCGTTCCTGTACAAAGTCGATAACAGGTTTGTAATTTGATAACATTCAAATTTAATATTTACATGAAGTAAATTGTAATTCGATAACGTGAAATATCTACGCTCAATGTAATATGCAATTTAATTAAATTTTTTTTTAAACGTTTACATATACCTTCTGCGAAGTACGAACTTTTCTCTAGTAAAAAATTTATTTTCATGAGGTTTCATTCCTGATATTGTTTTATGTCCCTAAACGAGTTAACTCATAAGCTATTTCAGCTTCGATTCTGTATTTATTTAACGATTGTCCTTTTAATACGATATATACCACACGAAAGAAAATATCATAAAGACCATGAAAGCTAGAAAATGTATGGAATATTTTTCATTCTATTGTTCGAGAACAATAAACGTTAAAATATAATGCTTGACGATCCATGAAAAGTCCTTAAAAAAGCAGTATCGCGCTCGTTGAAAAGCACGTGAGTAAACTGTTCAAAGCTGCAAGCAAATACCAATAGATAATGCCAGACGTGAGTTCGCCTCTAATATTGTAGAATAAGAAAATGCGATTATTTTAAAATCGCAGAAAAATTTGTTCTACGTGTGGATCAGAGAAGCAAAATAAACTGAAACTTAGATATTTTTAACAAGCGTCCATGAGATTTCTTGAGATTCGATCAGATATATTTCTAAGTTTATGCTATGACTGTTAATGAACACATTGATTTTTTATAGTTATATAGGATAATTAACTACATATATTACTGCCGTTCCGTATAAATTACGTGTCGGCTCGTATGTTAAAATGAATAATTTCATAATAATTTTTAACAAATATTTTATGTATATAAATTGTCCAGAGTCGTAACTTATTTATTGGCACGATGAATCAAACAAACCTTTTTATGTTTTCTCGAGAAGTCACGTGATTGGATTTCTAACACTCGAAGGTCTCATACTCACTAGGGAGTTTATACCCGTTTGTCTTAAACAAATTCTCTGAAACTCTCAAGCCATCTTGCGGACAGTGCACCGTGCACATAAAGTTGGACCCCGAGGATCGTTATGGTATGTACGGGATGGGGCAATGCAATGTGGCACGGTAAGGCATGGTGCGTAAGACAGATGTTGCTCAAGAAGCAAATAAAAGAGAGACTAACGACGAACTGGTAGCTGCAAGCAACGCGAAGACGACTGACTCCATCGCCACGTTAGTCGCCATTGTTACAATAATTGTAAACGTAATGATACGAACTTCAAAGGGATCCTTAAAATTTTACAAGATTCCTACGTTCCGTTTATCTGTTTTTATTTTTGTTCACGACAATCATCAAATTACAACGATTCCGCGTTTGGATGACCTTCGACATGTCTGGCGAAGGTTAACTGGTCACGTTCCAGCATTTTATGAGTTTCGAGATTTCGCTTGAAACGTAAAATGGCTATGCTGTAATTCTTGTGTATAACAACTGAGTTTTCAGATAAGGCGCCATGCAAAGGTGCATACGAGTCTTGAGTAAAATTTAAATAACGGGATGGAATTTCAAACCAACGTAATAATTGACAGTGAGACGTGCTTCGAATTCCCGTTTTTCCCATTAAGTACTATCATTATTCTCTATTCTTCTCTTGAGGAATGAGGCGTAGTACTTACTTTTACGTGCTGCCCTTTGTCATGCGTGTAACGGTGGTAAGACAATCGCATAAGAGATAATTATTATGATGAAATTCATTCGTTTTTAAGGATTAGTGTGCTTAGGAATTCTATTATAGTAAGTTGCATTAAAATTCATGCGTATTACGCAAGAAGGATGCGTCGACAATCTCCCAGATTGAGAATATCGAAGCGTGGCACGCACAGTGCCGTTACACAACGGGGATTCGATACGTTCTCATAATGACGGTACATCTGGGTGATGGGTTTTAATACGCCGGTGTGTGCGCTATAAATGATCAATGTTCCAACATTAATTGAGTGGTAAAATTACACGGAACGAACAGCATCTCGTAAATTAATATTTGAGTCCGTTTCTTTGTCCTTTCCTAGCCACAAATCGCGGATGGAACATTTGCCTTTATGTCGGAAAAAAATGATCAATTTACGTATCAAAGTATTAAAAAAGTATTAATAGGTAATACAAAAATCTATTTTTATTATTGTTATAACATACTATTTAGTAGATTCACTTGTAATGCTAAGTTTTATTTTGTATAACAGAAACGTACAATTCTACTCGACATGGACTTGCAACAGAAAATATTGACCGCACTATAGTAACAATACGTTACTACCGTAAGAGAGCTTTACCATTGACTCTTCTGCAATGTAGACAATTTTTTCCGTGTAGTATACACGATCATTATACTAGTAGCTTTAACGTGCGTAGCCGCGCTGCATTCTGCTGTACGCCCGTCCGAAGCCCGAGTGGCTAACAGTTCAATACCCGTCGGATAGGAATGGAAAAATAAATAGTTTTAATAGATAATAATAGAAACAGTTTTTAGATATAGTAATATGCGTGTTAAGCATATATACGTAAAGTATTATCGCATACGTCACATTGTGAAACACATTTTCCCAAACCAACCGCAAGTGATCCACAATCACGACATATACACAGGTTAATGGAAAATTCACATTCCATAACTAACTTGGACTCGTCGAGACCTTGATATCCTCATCCTAGCAAATGCCAAAGTACAGTATACACAACCATTGACAGATTACGAATCCAACCACTAATTCCTTACCTCTTTAATCTGCGGCTTTTTACTATAAATACGTCAATGCTTATTCGGGTAATAATTATTAACCAGAATTTTGCTGTGGTAAATTATTTCATCCAATAAACCTATTGGGACTAACCTACGACTGGTTGTTGCTATTTCGAAATTTGAATTATGGGCCTGAGTTCATGCTACGTATAGTTTGACTACTAACCAAACTATAATAGTATGTACAAACAAGAAAAATGTTGAAATTAATTTTAAGGACATTTTCTTGTCTTTTTAAGGATTATGCCAGCTAAAACTTCTGTACAAGGAAGTATGTTGACATTTGAAATACTGATATGGACACATATACCTTATGTGCTATGTATGCTGGGGGTGGCGCAGGCGCGTCTTACGAGCGCAGTTGCGGTGTTCCGAAGGAAAACTAAGGCGCAGACACAGTTGATCCATTCCGAAAACGAATAGCATTATAACCAGTGCGATGCCAAAAGCAATCGAGCGAACTAGGAAAAGCCTCTTTGTACACGTGTTTATTTAGGGATCCATTGTTTCTCAAGTATTTAAAAT
The DNA here is from genome assembly GCA_030142635.1 of Trachelus troglodyta. Taxonomy (NCBI): domain Eukaryota; kingdom Metazoa; phylum Arthropoda; class Insecta; order Hymenoptera; family Cephidae; genus Trachelus; species Trachelus troglodyta. The sequence goes on from JARQTJ010000357.1 coordinate 333,448, forward strand.
TTATAAAAGAAAATAATACTACGTTCCGTATTTCTCAACTTAGAGGAAGTTATAATATGTGGAACTTTTTTTAATCTTTTAATTTGAACTTCTGATAAATTGAAGAATTAAAGTGCCAGTGGTTGGTCTTGCTATAATTTCGTGATGAATATGATAACGTTATAATGGTGGAAATATTTTATGTTCCTAGGATGATTTTAATTTTCATTTAAGTTTTAAATTTTCCTTGCATCCAGTATACAACTTTCAAGTTCAATCTGACCTAACTTGCTATAGGTATAATGCAGACTTGACTCTTGTCTCAGGTTGTTCATATATGAGAATCATGAGATTCCGAGATCAATTAAAGAGAGAATTTATAAATGCAAAAATTGTTAAATCAAAACGAGAATAGGACACGTGGAACGATTTAAAAAATTTCATAATATAGCTTATCTACTGTCCCTTTGCAATTTATTTATACTTCGAAATTCCAAGTAAAAATTATTTCACTTTCCGATTTATACTACTTGTATATCTATAGTTCATTGCACAATATTGGAATCATGAAGAACAAGTACAGTACAAACAAAATTCAGGTGAGCACAAGTTCCTCCCTTCCGTAGACAGTTAAAATTACTGCTTTATTACTAAATTTCTTAATTACTCTATAGAACAACGCAACTAAATCACGTTTCCCAAATCTTATACTTTTAGCGTGAGACATAATCACGATACAATAGATTATGTAAGCAGTATATTATAGTCAGACTAGGTACATGGGATTTCTTATAAGACTAGGGCTACTATAATATCTCATGACCAGGGCTAACCAGATGCCTTTAACTACATTCTCAATATCACAGATGTATCTCGAAAAGTTAAAAAAACAATTTCGACGTTTTTGTCCAAAAAATTAAATTGTTAATGTGACGACGGATTTTTGCAATATGAAAATAACTTTATCTTAAAGTTTTGAGATTATGTCATTGGTTGATCATTCTTAATGAAATACTTTCATAGTGAAACCAATTACAAAATCTCTATCGTTATTCGCATTGGCATTGACCGTAGAATGTAGACTATTATCAATTACATCATTGTAGCTGAATGGATACTTGACTGTTGCTGAATTCCTATACATATGTATGGATACGTATATATTCGTATGGGACATTTAAAGTCGGAAATATCTATTTATATTATCATTTAGTGGTACCTTTACTCCTTATAAGTTCATCCTCGTTTGTCCTCTTGATGTATTGCATAATTAGGCGTACGATCCAATTAGACCGAAATTACTTATGTCGCACTTGTTATTTGATACAGCGTATGACACGTTTATGACAATTATTCGCAAGCGGGATATATTCGCATTATTCGCACTCGTAGCCAAAATGTGTTAGCGTGCAGTTGGAAGATCCGGATAAATGATTCTTAAATTATTCATTCAAAAATGTTACGTCAGAATGAACCATAATGGATATAAGGAAGACTAGAGTTTATTTTGGCAGGAATAGTCAGTTCGATATTGTTGTTTTTTTTCTTCAGCCTTTGCCGTTCATATTTCAATAGGTTTATTACAGAAGAAATGTCGATCAGTCTTCATTGCGAATGGTAGTGAGACACGATTGTCAAAGTATTCGGCGTGTTCGGAAAACATGTGCCTTTGTGATTAATATAACTAAATATCGATTTTCTAATATAAACGTGTAGCTTCCCTTGTGAACTTCCATCGAAACTACTTATACTCGCATATGTTTTAAAATGGCCTAAATGACTGTTGTCGTTCGTCGTAGAAAATTTTAATTATTAAAATATTTGCCAAAATCATCGTAGAAGGTGCATATCAAGTGCTTTCAAATATAAATAATGCAGCTACTATCGACATTTATGGCGAGACACTTGAAGCGTGGCTCTTCCCTGAAAAAAGGTAAGATATAATGAAATAAATTTATACCGCTAATGCAAGTCTCGATACAATGAATATACGTTTTCATGGCTGCAATGATTACAGAGTAATTTTATTTCCCAATTTTCATTATTTGAACAGATTTGTAAAGTTTTACTGTGCTTATAATAATTTATGATTACTAGGAGCGATAGCACGTCCACAGCTGAATTAATGATTGGAAACAATTTCTCTTCCTATCCACATATGGTATTCTGCGGCGAAGATAAACAATTCCCTATAAAGGAATTTACTTTTTCGTTCGATACTTGAAACACTTTTATTAGAAAGTAAATTTTTATATTATTAAACAATCCGTTTCTATCATGTTTAAAATAAAAGGCGCATGATCTAATGCTTTATTTGATCAATATTTGTTATAATATCTATATGCCTATGTGTGTCTAGCAAAAGCCTAGCTTATGATCACGCGATGTTCATTCTCTCAGTCCGATTCGTTCGTTCTCGGTAACAGTATAGATTTCTTCTTCAAATATACAGAGTCTTGGACTTAATATTTGTCAATATACATACGAATTATGTATAAGGACCGCAAGAATCACAGGTACGTGCATGAACTTATTCAGAGGAATTTTTATTTCGGAAACGTTCAAAATCAAGTGTGCATCTTATTAAATTTCTATTCAAATATCACTGCTTTAATTCCCACGGGGCGTAAATATTGAGTCGACACGAACGATATCATGTTGGTTGTGTTTCTAAAGAATTCGATGCGTCGAACTTTGTGGCAAATATAATATAATTTTATAGCGCAGTGCTACGGTGTTTTCGACGTATAAGAGAAAAATCCGTTGCGTCCCTGCACGTGATTTCGTTGCAGACACATAGATCATTAATTATACCCTTGAAAGAAACCCCAACATGAATTATTGTCCCAAGATAAGGTCCTTGGTTTTGCACTCTATCAAGACCTCCGTAAATTCGGATATTAATGCGACAATAATTATGTTGGTAATATTTAATTTATCATGATTCTAACGAATATTAAATCTCACAACATAACGTACTTCTATTCCATTTCCATAAAGTAGTACTTATCCAATCACCCTATAGTAAATTTCACCATTAAACTACGAAAAAACTCTTTCGCATACTAAATATTGTACTATACTAATTTCTTTCTTTACAGTTATTAATTCCAGATAACCTTATCAGCCATGCGAAGAAATGCCTCACTGTGCCGCAGAGGGTTGTAATCCAAGTTCCTTATTAGATCGTCTTTATAATGCCAAGGTCGTGTCCTGGTTTGCCCTCATTCCAGCCGTTACATTGCTGCTTGATGAATTTTGGAGCGATTTAGGTCGTTGCGTGAAAGAGCTTGTAGATATACGAATTGATTTTATCATCAAATGGGGTTATAGATCGATGCATAAGACCGGCATATTGTATTAAGAAACATTTTGTTTCTGTAAAATATTATTAACTATTATTACAAGGGATCGTCCATTAGATGACTTCCATGATCGTGCGGGTTCCCGTATTCCTTCCTAAGTAGGAATGCAGCTACTATCCATATGTATTTATAGCGGAAATGTGAGGCGATTGATTTAGTAACTGTGCAATAGTGGCCACTATTCTCCGGAAAGGCTGTCGACTATCTATCACTAATAATACTGCACTATCAATTAGATCTTACCTGACGTCTTAACAGCTATACCTACGTATGGCATACGTATGGCATACGTATGTGCTGCAATACAGGGTTAGTAGTATCTCGGCGCGATATGCGTGTGTATCATGATAGGGTTGACATTATGTGAGATGTATGTAGAAAGTACATATACGATAAGTAACATAATGAAATAGCGATATACGTAGAAAATATTATACATACGAAGTGAAATCCTTGACCTTGATGTATTCTATTGTATGCGTGTTGTATTTTTTCACCCTTTTTCTGTCCTGGCGTACAGGTTATCGGAGATGTTAACATACACGTATGAATATAAGGTTACTCGATGCTCTCTCGTGTTTCATGGTTAAGTTACTCATCAGAGTAATTGCTTGGGGTGCCTTGTGATATTTATTGTTCCACGTGTGGTTATCGATGAGATTTTACGATATATGGGATAGTCATATTGCGTATAGTGTTACTGTATTTTATTATTTCTTTTTTTATTTGTTTTACAGGGAGGCGTGAAAGTGGTGGCGATTCCAGCCTTGTTGGCCATTGGCCAGGTTCGTCAGGGGCTTCATTTAGACCCTTTAACGACAGTTCTGGCTGTAGTCCTGTTATCACAGGTACTACGATGACGCCAGACGATCCAGCCCCTGATGAAGAGTTTGTGTTAGCTGTTACACAGAAAGCTGAGGTATATTTAATAAATTGAATTATATGGTACGTGATTGGAGACAGAGAGAAAGAGATACCTTTTGAGATATAGTATGCCATTTATCAAGAATACAGATTTTTATGCCAATTCGAAATTGCTTTATGCATTCTGAATCATTGGCTGCTCTTCAATTTGGTTCGAGAAATTCTATTCATTCAAGGCATTAAATTACATGGGATATGAATTATACACTTTTGGAATTGAGTAAAGTATAATTAGAGTTCGCTTTTGGTGTTACTCATAAAGAATCGTTGAGCAATTATGATACGTCCATGTAAGATCACGGAATTTAATGTTGGTCATATGTACATACATTTTACGCTCTTCATTCCGCGAGTGTAGTGTGCGCGAAATCAATACGCTAATATCACAGAGTAAAGAGAAAGTCGTCGAGATAGCCATCTTAGATTTTTCAGAGGGTTTACGGAATGGCCATAGTAGAGTGACCTTATTTCACAGATTTGAGATATTTCTTATTTAGTACATCCATGTCACTAGATAAATTCTAGTATTACAAACGCCGTGATACGTGATACTGGGAATCATGGTGGGTCGATGTGATACCTTTGATAAGAAAAAGAATTAATTACTAGGAAGATGGTATGTACGGTTAAGGAATTCGAATTTATCATTGAAAACTTGATTAATTTAACACGCGATGATTCACAATGCTTCTACCTGATATTCGCAACGACAGAGTTGCGGTCTTTTACTGTACAAAGTGGTTAAGAAAGAGGATAAAAAAGGCAACAGAAATCGAATACTGCTGGTTGGTACGAGAGATGCATATTGTTGATCAATGTTCCATTGGCTGATTCCATTAACCAGTATGAATGCGCGCTTCGCCTCTGCTTCATCGTGATAAAATATCGTCGACAGGTGAAAGCGTGTTTGTCATTTGCTTTTTTTTATCACTCGCCAATCCCGATAACATCGCGACGCTTCGTTCCATTCATATTGACTCGTTGCTTCTGTGGTGCGACTGCCGCTATAGGGCCACAATATACAGAGCTATCCAGCTTCACTGTACCATTCAGATCTTCCAGCAGTGATTCTGCTGATTTATTTTATGATTGATTAGTTATGTCACACAGTCAAATATAATCTGACACCTGTCAAACCTGACTCGTGTATTTCGAGTGAATAGACGTGTACAGTAGCCAAGTCTATGACAGTACTACCCAGGTACTATTACTTGCACGACTCGATTTTCTCACGAAGAAATCAACTTTGCTGTCTGCCGGTTCATTATAAGACGGTCTCTATACTTACATCAGTACGTACCTATCTAATGATAAATGCCGGCCGCATTGGATAACGCTTTCGATCGGCGGCATTCTTCCATCGGGCAGGTCTTTTTCAAAGTAAACGCACGTGACTGGAATTGATGAGACCAGAAACGGATGCTCGTCCGAGAAGACTGTAATATATTTTATGCATCTCGTGATGCTCCTCTGCATAACCTAGGTCTAGCGAGAAAACTGAGGACGGCAGGATCAACAACCTGCCGACACATGGAACGATAGGCTACCGTAACGTAATATTATATCAGTTTAGTATTATGCCAGTGCATGTATTATACTTCGAAATTTGACTTAACGCTCTACCCTTGTACATTATTAGGTAACGTGACGTAGCATTTACGCACCTCTCGAATACCAAGAAGCAGGTACATACGATAATCCATACAAGTATTTTTTTTAGTTTTCATCTTTTGCTATTCACTGTTATTGCATTGCACGAAAACAACTGTATTAAAATAGTAAATACTTGAATTTGTTTATTAAACAAATTTCGAAGTTTTAATGTGTCCGTCTTCTTTAAATTCATTTATCTTTTTATGCGATTTTGCAAGATTAGGACAACATTACAGTCTTTTGATCTTAGTGTAAATTATACTGTATTAAGGCATACGGTTCTGGTCATTATCTCTCAAAGCAATGTGGCATTGAAAAGTTGAATTTATGAATACTCTATTCAACGCGTACGTGAGAAAAGTATCTAACAACGTTATCCGGTACGGAAGGCATAAGATTTCTTATCCGATTTCTGTTCAGATGTTCCTGTCCTCCGGTAAAGCTATGGTGATTAACAGGTTCATTTGGATATTATAGAAATTTTTAAATAATAATTTATCTTTGCATTCGACAATACCAGACACTTGCTTTTCCCTACTGAATGTAGTTATACATTCAAATGAGATTTTATTTTTTCACTTACAGAGACAGACAAGAATGCAATGTACTGTCTAATGGTAATAATTATTCAAATTCCAGTTACATACGTAAATCGATTCAAGCTGACCGAAAGGAAGTACTTCATGGGGACCTTCGACTAATTTATGACGCTATTCCATTCACTGTAGACGAACAACTTTCTAATTAATGAAATAGTACGTTCTTGACTTAACGGCTAGCGTTACTATTCCTACGTTGAGTTAATTACGTAAAAGCATTCCACGAAGCAGGTGGTTATCCTGATTTGGAACAAGGGATCCATGCTACCATACATGTTTTACGTTTTCAATGTCTATGGATATTTTGAAGACTGTTTTGGTACAAGATACAATATCATTATTTTCGATAGTAAAATACTGCTTATCGTTAGAGCGCTATATAACATTTTTCCTATGGAATATAAATAATAATTCTTATTCTTCTCAGTATCATAGAAATTTATGGTTTACGTTTCCCCTGTGCGAAACCTGATTAAAATCAATCTCTGCAATCGGTGGGACTTAATCTGGCCGCAGCGAGGTTAATGACGTGTCCAATGACGTCACAGGGACTACCGCATTTGAAACACGCGATGTTGCGTGAGCGCGACTCGGTACACGTCCTAGATCTTATAATCACATAGACGAACGTGACCACTCTAGTCTATCGCATTGTAATTATTTTCAATTTCGTTTGAGTGACTCAACACGATTTTCGTAGCAGTAAGATACACGCAGTCCAGTTAACTTGAAATAAAAAAAAATTTTTTTTATCAGAGAGATGCCGAAGCAGTCCGTGGAGCCTTATATCTTGGACTGGTCCTGACGATTGCATGGATGGTTGGTGCTACAGGACTCTCCTTAGCCTGGCTCGTACTAGTACTCGCTCTAGTGGGCACCATAGTGAAGGCCAGATTATCAAGACTTCTGGAAACAGCACTGCAGCACGAGGTGTCAAGACTAAGACGGAGGCGGGCGCTTTACAAAGATGAAACAGCTGAATGGCTGAGTCTTCTTTTGAATAGATGGTGAGTGTTGTTAATAACGAGAGAGACTCGTGTAATATCCATTGGATAATAATTTTCTCGATAGAAAAGTTATCATCGACTTAATGCCGGCATGGCGTGATAGCTATTTTCGCGTATCTCACGTGTATCATACGTATACGTAGTAGGTATAGCTATAGCCGAGCAATTATAGTAAGCTCACGCATGCCAGGTAAACGAACTCCGTTAGGGAGTGAGCTATAGACGTTTGTAAACATTCCACATTCCTCATGTAGTCATTGCCTTTCACGTTTCACGTGGCGAGACACGGAGCGTGATCGTTGCCACTGCAGCCACCATGGGGTTAGAGCAGACACGGGCGGGCAGTCCCTGTCTCTTACTGTGCTGTGGAGTATTCGTCTAACGCCGCTAGAACGGGACGAGAATGGAACTGGAAAGAGTACTACTTATTTGGATAGTTGATAGACCTGTTCGAACATTCCTGGACACCCGTTCCTCGCTCTGGAGAACAGACGCGGGAACGTACATGGTGGTGGACTGTGGTCTCGTCGAGTCATATCACTGGCTGAACTCATATGGACTTGGATATAGAACATTTAGCTTTTCAACTCTAATATTACTCCTGGGTGCCTCGTAAAGTCTTGTCAATATCATTCAATACACTTTGTAGATATTCTATTACGGATTTTTGGAATGCTGTCGTTCGTTGTGCCTGATAGTACTGAAGTCTTCCTAGTAGTTATTTACGTATTATTCAAGAGAAAGGAGGTTATTCATGTCATTCGAATGGAAGAAAATATTGGATTCCGTATGGTTGTTTCTCATGTCATGTATACACTTCCTATATTCGTTCTTTAATTTTCGTATTGTATCATTAACGATCGAGATTGAAATTTTCCATGTGCTTGCCTCGTTCCTCGTTAGTTTGATTCTTCATATGAGAACTTTGTCAGTTTTATTATTGACAGTATATCATTAAATTGTTGTTACGCTACATACAGTAGGGTCGCCACGAATTCTTTTGGTAGTAGCCAAAATTAAGATAAAATTAGTTTCCTATGATATGGTAATTTAGATAAATTCAATTGCTGCCTCCTTTAACTCATCCGTTGAAGCGATTGGATGCTATACGACGAGCTGAATACGTCTGGACAGCGTTCAAGATTGATTAAAGTAACACGTGAAGCTGAAAATTTTACGCTCTAGAAACTCATTGTGGGAAACGTGGAAGAAAATTGAAAGATATACGCTTGCCAGTGGAAGAACGTATTAATTTTTCATGCCCGCTTTAGCGATTGGCAACGTAGTTGACGAAGACTCTTATCTTCAAGATCTTCACAGCGGTCAGGGTCTGCAAAGTCGTGTAAATTGTTAACTTTACATCACTTTGCTTTTTCCAAAATAGTCTATAATTTTATTTTTTACTCGCTAAACTTTTATCGTCGTCGGAATTTTCTGTATAATTTTGCACTGACAAGCGCTATGTTCTACGGTCTTGTCGATCTATATGGTTCACCGTATAAAAATATCGCATGAACGGCGAAGCTTTTTATTTGACTATTTATGAACCTCGTTTATGCTCTTTTATTTTTATGCTGATTCTAGATGCGAATTTCTCGCAAAATTGTGTCGCCTTCGTTCGTATGGGAAATAATCGTATACGATGATATTAATCCGTTTTACAATTATGGATGTTCATGACGAAATAACATTTTTTTAATCAATTTAATGTCGCCCATGAAAATGTCTAAATATGTCCTGCTATCTACTACAATATAAAAGTAGTATATGCATCAATATTGTAATAGTCGTGTTATACCTTGCTATTCATTTACGTTCGCTTGTACACGAAGAATAAGACACTCCCATATGTTCTACGTCGTCAAAAAATGCCTTAAAAGTTATACTTGATATTACTAGAGCAGCAACAGTTAGTGGTTGAACACGAAATTGTGACAATAATATAAATTTCATTAAGATTAACAAAGTACACTAGTAAGGTTGACAATCAAAATGGAAAATCGTGACAGACTTATTGTCATTGCTACTAGAATTTGTTGTTGTCTAAATAATCATCATTCTTCTAGTAATCATTTTTCTGCGTATATACCCAGCGGGACCTGATCTCAGCAATTTAATCAAAAAAATTAATTTTACATTAATCTCATCGCCAAATTTCCGTTCAATTTTCCTGACCATAAATTTCCCTGGATGTATAAAGTGTACAAGAATATTTTTAACTTTTGCAAGAAACCCCCAGGAAATCACAGGCACATTATTTACGAGTATTAACCTAACGTGATATTTCGATCCTATAGTCGATTCACGAGTTCAATGTGCGTTACAGTTTGCAAACAATACAATCCTTAGTAAATAACGCACTGATTTCTATAAATCACGAAAATTTACCCTAAAATAAAAAAATAAAATATACCTTAATGCCAAGTCATACACATGTATATTTAATTGTTTTTCATCTGTCACAAAAAAGCATTCACCTTGTGGACTAACTAATATATATATGAAAATTCATATTTCATGGCGCTGTCTAATTTTTCCAACATTCATCTTCATTATTGTTTATTATATCGTGTGAACTACCACACACCTATATCGATCGCGTGCTATTTCTTGCACGCAAATTATTTCATGCTCCATTAATGGAAAACCTTTAACCTTTTAGAAAATGATTTACGCATATTGATATCCTACCCCACTTGACTGTATTATAATTTTTACTTTTATTATAATGTTTCTCATAGTTACTTTTCACGTAACGTATTCTACTTAAATGGAATATACCTATGTAGCTTGGACAAAAATCCGTCATTCAGAATTTCGTCGAATCATCCTTTGGAGCTATGTTGACCCTAGCGTGGGCAGAGCTTTTATACGTTAAGATCGAATAATTAGAAGTATGCGAGAACAGTGAGAAGTATGCGCGAATTAATACGATTTCAAGAGTTATCGTAGAAGATTGTTTTGAGTGATTATGAATTCAATGAAAATAACATTGCATATGTATTATAGTCTTTTTTTTATATTTTACGCCTGATTTTGCCACATAGGTATTATAAAAATTTCTTTATAATCGTTACTTTGAACAATTTAGATGAATAATTTAAAGGCACTTACTACGAAATTAAGTTTAAAATATGTATACATGAGTTTGCAATTGTACTAAAAGCATGCAGTGCTGTCCAAGTTTAAAGCTTTGGTAATACATATCGCAAAGGCCTCCATATATTTGTTAACTAAGTATAACTTTTTGCCATTTTAACAATGAGGACTCCACTTGAGTATTTAATTTCAAGTAAAATAATTCAATGCAATTGTTTTATATACATGCAATATTTTGGTACTCACTTTTTCATGTACCGCGTGCAATTCATTGGAGTTATGGATGCACGTACATACCTTGATGAAACGCGTGACATTGATGACTTGGCTCTTTTACATTATACGAAGTAACACACCTTTATTAACTTTCTTCGCAGGTGGAGATTCAGCGCAGCAAGTATATTTTCTTTGGCGAAGGAAAGGATCGAGCCTCTTCTGAATGACGCCAAACCGGGAATACTTGGTACGTTCATTGACAATTAGGATTGTCTTCTAATAAAATATGTGTTATGAAAAATCTTAAATAAGAGTAAAACTTGCGATTTGAATGTCCATTGATTACTTTTTACTTGATACCGGCCAATGATTGTCAATAAATGAATAACTATCTTACCTAGGAGCCTATTGGATTATTAGAATTACAAGAACCTCTGATGATAGTACACATTGGCATGAATAGAATAATCGATTGGTGTAACGCGATTTAGGTTTCTCTCTGAAATATGCAATGGCGATGAGCCATTAGATAATTACAGTTCGATGACGTCAATGCGCATTATCCTAATCATTCTCTTCTACTACGTCGTTCGATAAGGTGGTTGAAAGGTGAAAAAGATCAACTCAATGTCTATGTATATATGTACAGCCAAGGAATTTGACTGAATACAAAATAGAATTGACTATACATACATAATAATAATGGGAAAGCAGAAAGTTATAGTTATCATTTTTTTTAAATGTTTGTTTTGTGTCTTCTTTGTGACCTACTTTTTGTATGATTCTTCCACCCGTTAATTAAAATTGATACATTACAGGGCCATTGGAATTGAAAGAACTCACGCTGGGTGAACAAACTCCCTGTGTCACTCGAGTACGAACTTTGAATTATAACAATGATGATGACATGCTGGGTAGTTGTTCTGGTCTTACTAAGTTATTGGTAGAAGCTGATTTGCGACTTGATTGCGAGCAATTTCGAATGCTTATCACAACTAGACTCTTTGGAAAAGGGTCAGTTTTACTCCAATCATATAATTCGACGTGTTATGAAGTAAAGTACGACTGAAGATTTTATCATATTTCAGCATGGGTATGGATGTTGATGTGGCTGTTGAGAAACTTTCACTATCGGGCACAATTCTCGCAACACTGACGCTAAATCCTTTAGTGCCATTTCCTCATATAACTCATCTCAGCGTGAGTTTTATCGAAAAGCCTGACGTGTGGTTCAGCGTTCGCGTACTGCGCGCGGTTCAGATGATGGAAGTGCCTCTGGTAAAGACATGGATCCGTGCTGTGGTATCCGATGCTTTGGACAGTTGGTTGGTGGATCCAGGGCATCTCGAATTGGACCTCAGGGCTCAGGAAAGACCTGGTCCAGGTCTGGCCTCTGTCGCCAATACAATTCCTCAGGGCGTACTTACAGTTACACTTAATCAGACAGGCTGCTCGGGTAAGATTTTTAATGCATGATTGTGTAAATTTTGTGGTATATCATACGACTGTACGATGCTTTTGTTATATCAGGGCAAGCTGCTGATGAAGTAAGATGGCTGGTGGTGACGATTGGTGACCAAAAATGTATGACTGCACATCTTGGATCAACGTGGACAGAAGATGTATCATTCTTAGTTGGTTCTTTGGATAACGAGAGGATCACAATTAAAGTTAAAACTAAGAGACTCGTTAGCACTATTACATTAGCACAATTCGAGCTGGCATTAGGAGTATACAATTGGGAGAATTCTCCGATGTGAGTCTTAAATCTGTGGCTTCAAAATGTTGTGCTTTGTAACATTTTGAAGATCGAAGTTTTTAAATTATTTTTTTGGTAATATTCAATTTATTTATATAGTATCGAGACCGTTCTGCAGCAGAAGAAACCATCGCGAAATAGTGCCAACATTCCCAATATAAACGCCAGATTGGAATACACAACGCTTCCGAATATGGAACCGGATCTACCACAACCGGATGTACACGAAGAGAACTTGCATCCTGCTGGTATGCGTAAATGTTATATACATAAAACTAATCGACTCGCGTATTAGCGCGCTCTGGGGCTTTGACGATACTTTCTGCGTGCTGCGTTATACTTATGGTTGTGGTATTTGATATTTTCAGTGACTCGAAAAAATTCATACAGAAAACAGAAAGCAGGTAAACTACAATGAAACGAGAACTTCATTTGCTATGTTATTCTAGGCACGGTTTTACACGGTTCGTTACGTTATTGATGCACTCGAAAACACATAATATTGAAGCTACATATATTGTTATAAAATATTGCGTGTTCAAATATTAGAAATTTGGAATATTTAAATTCTAATTAACATTAATAATTTTCTGTCTTTGTAGGAGTTTTAGTGGTTTACATCCATTCCGCTGAGGATCTTAATAGCGATGCTTCTCAGTGCAATCCATATTGCATGCTATTTAATAATCGTAAAAAGGTATATGAATATGTATGATAAAATACTCAAATATTTTAAAATTTTTTAAATATATGTCGTAAAACAATATAACGGTGTAAAAATCTATTCTATGTATTTTAGGTGAAAACGACTCATTACATACGCGGGACTACCGCGCCACGTTGGGAAACTAGGGCTCAATTTCTCGTTCAAGATTATACTCAAGTCTCCTTAAGTTTCGTCATTTGTTCATGGAATATATCGAAAATGGCCGATACGGACATGCTTGGACTCGCAATGCTGTCATTGACACAGGTAACAGGAATTTTCATACCGATGCTACAGCCGTGGAGAAATTGACACGTGCATCTCTCACTGGCTTTCTCTTGCAACAGGGTTCGACTTGGATCGTGAGAAAGGAACTGACTCTCAGCGGTTCAAACAGCATGTCCACATTAACAGCATCTGTATTATTTTATCCCGTCACAAGTGTACAACAAGTGATGACTAGTCGGCGAAGTAGTATAGTGCCACCAGCTTCGGATGATGAACCGAAAGCTAAAAGAAATAGTCTTCCTTGGATGCAGCAAGCAGTTAGTTAATATATGTATTGCAATTGTTATATTCCTGAGGAGAGAAGATAATATTTAACGAGTCAATGTGATTTTTAGAAATTACTTTTGACGCATCGAGACGCGGACATCGCGTCTTCAGATATTTCTAGTTTACTCTCCACCGGAAGTGGTCTGATGGAAGTTACGCTTTTGAGGGCCAAGGATTTGGTTGCTAAAGATTTGAATGGATTTAGCGATCCGTTTTGCGAATTGAAACTGAATAATGAGACCAAGTACAAGAGTAGTATTAAGAAGAAGACATTGAATCCTTGTTGGGATGAAAGTTCTATTATGGGATTGCCAAGATCGGGAGAGACATTAGATGTTGTAAGATAAAAAATTTAAAGTAACGATATTTATTTACTACTGTTAATATATATTTTATAGTATGTCTTTTTGCGCGATTATCCTTGCAGATGTTGTGGGATCATGACACTTTCGGAATGAGGGATTATCTTGGAAAAGTATCATTGACTCTTGAAGACATCAGAAAACTGTCGAGTACAGATCAGTCCCATTGGTTTCTTTTAAGAGGAACCAAATCGGGATCTGTGGAGCTGAAAATTAAAGTTCTCTCAGAGGAATGCGAGGTACTTTGGCGATTTTATTTGGTTTTATTGTTGGAATCAGCATTTTACTGTTTTATTTCTGTTCCGTTCAGACCCAGAGTACTTGCGCTGCCAGTAATGCCAGTGAAATTTCGGCAAGGCCAAATATAGATGCCGAAACAGTATCAAATATTATTCGAAGACCCTCTATGGAAAAGTCGAAAATGCGATTACATTTAGAACCAGTGATACCACCACCACCGCCACCACGAACTGTCACTTTGATGAAACCAGCAGCTTCCACTTATTCCGGTACATTTCTATGGCTTATTTAACATCAAAAATTGTTTCATCCCTTCCAAAATATTACATATGTATTTTTCTATCCACATATTAACGGACATCGATTTGATCATTTCCTTAGACAAAAATAGTACAACCAGCAAAGAATCTGGCGAATTAAATGGTTTAGCAAGTTCTTGGGTACCACCAAGAGTGAGCACGGAATCAGCCGATGACACGGTAGATGAATTAGATACGAGAAAAGTAAACGAAAGAAGATCATCCCATCATAGTTTATCTCCCAGTCCTGAACAAAGTTTTGGAAAGAAGATGCCACAGTACAACAGTTTCCGAGTGATGAAGCAAAAGGTACTTTGGCATTGGGTTTTCAAACAACTTTGAACTTTCTGTACAAGAATTGATTCATATTGTTGCAGGTCAAAAGAGGATTGAAACTTCGCCGATTTCGCTCAGAAGTTAATATAGAAGACAAGAGTGATACTAGTAAAGGAGTAGCGCTAAGCTTAGAACCAAGAGGTGGTGGAGAAGCTGACGCCACGGAACTTCTACAGGGTGCAGGACTTTCTCATGCAGTCTCACAACCAGATATGCTTGGCAGAATAAGACCACCTAGTCCACGATTAAGGATAAGACCCAATGGTAGCTAAACTATCTACAAATAATAGACATCCTCTGACATAAAGTATTGTTATATTGTCTTCTCGTGGCTCAGAATTGAAGGTCATCAATGGAACCAGGGAAAAATATTCTGGAATCGAGGGTAAAGTACTGCAGGCTCAAGGACTCCATGTAGCGCACATTGCACAACTTTATTGTCGAGTGAAATTTCAAACGTAAGTATATAACCGAATTATATATAGAATAAAAAAGTTAATATCGTAATGCATAACGGACAGGTGTACCAGTCCTGATAAAATCTCAGCATCGACTAACGGTGGTAAAACAATAGCGAAGTCACGACTTTTACCAGCTATGCCCAATCCGCAGTTTAGTATAGACTTCCAGTTGGAGGGAAACAATGTCCCGCGGCAGGCTGCATTAATCTTTGAAATAAGAAGCGCCAGTAAAGAATTGTTGGCAAGTCGACGAATAACTCTTCATGAATTGTTAGGTAAATCAATTAAAATAAACATTTATTTCGTGGTAAAGAAGCGTCTCACGTGATACTTGGACATGAAATTATGAAATATTTATTTTCGTTGTTTAGGAGCTTCAGCTGCCTCTAATGAAATTCATACGTGGTTGGCGTTGAACAATGGCGCGTCGATCGAAGTGCAAATCGCCCACGGTAGGGAACTCAAGAACAAATCGACAAAGAAATTATTTCGATCCTGGTCCGTTCATCGAATTGGGAAGATATGAAAGCAAATAAAAGTCAGCATTTTCTGACGTTAAATTATTCCTGCGAAAATATGGGGATCGATTTATTTTAATCGGCTGTTTTACTGATATTATATAATGCGGTACGTCAACTGCATTAGTCGTTTTGTGTTCATTATGTCTTTTCAAAAGATTATCATTGTCCCATGACAAATTTAATATTTAAATATATTGTACGTACTTTTCTGTGTGTATATAATGCAAAGCTCATATAATGTCATTCCGTAATATGTAATAATAAGATTCTTCACTGTATATTTTTGCCAGAGAAATCTCAGTGTGAATACACCTCGCGACGGGTATCGGAAAGGGTTAGAAAAACAGTATTTAAAGTGCTCCATTCATCGTCCATGACCCTAATTAAAATAGATTGGAATGTGTCGATACAAGAATTTTTATTTATAAGAATCTATTAATATACTACAAGAATATAATATAATATAATATAGATTTTTAATATAAAAACGTACAAAAATATATATTCATCAGATATTGTACATCATGTGGATATTGTTCTCTTCGTTGCGCGTCGTAATCGAAAGTGAATTAAATAAATAAACAAATTAAATTTCTTCCATTCTACGTTTCTCACTTATAAATTTACAAAAGTTACCTAACCTTCTTTTGTTTTTCAAAGTAGGTTAATTTGAGTTTCAAAGAGGTAGGTATACACTCAAGTGCATTGTTATTCTAGTTGGATTATCCTTGACTATGTTTGTGTTTGAACCACTGGAAATGTAAGAAATGTTAAAATTTAACATACACATTGGGGTGAGAATTCTTGGGAAGCAAAATTAAGTAATTCTAAGGTAGCTACTGTGCTGCACACTAGTCAAAAGGGACTACATTTTTACAATGAAATTTCCAAAGTGAAATGTATTAACTGGCAGTAGTGGAGAGCGATTTGTATTACAGCACGTGTCCTTAACTTAGAGAACTATTAATAGCAATGTATTCGCTAAATCATTAAGTAATCAATGCTAATTTCCATAAAGGTGTATTTTCGGCGAGTGTTTTCAAAAAATAAACCATAGTTTTGTGCCGATTTTAATGTGTCATAGCTCATTCTGTTTCTCGAACGTTGCTCCACGAATTCACCATGTAAAATGTTTTTTAGTATTGATCATGTCAATACTGTAAAAAGTCCATTTGGCGAAGTCGTAAAGCAACTTTCAAGAACAGAATAAGACGTAGCGCTTTAAAATCTGTACAAAATTACGGTTTATTCTTTGAAAAAACTCGAAAAAAATGGACCTCTATGGAAGTTACCTTGATCACTTAATGTGTTAGTAAATACATTACTATTAACGTTTTTCTAGGTTAAGTTAAGGACACGTGCTGTAATACAAATCGCCCTCCACTACTGTCAATTAATACATTTGATTTTGTAAAGTTCATTGTAAAAATTTAGCCCTCATTTGACTAGTGTGCAGCGTAGTAGCTACCTTCAATGTAAAATAAAATTTTTGTTAATAATACCCAAGTAAATCCCGCTATCACAGCAGCTATTACTACAATTACAATGCCACCATAAATAGCGGAGCTGTTAACTGCAAATGAAAAAAATAAAAATGTTGAGTATTAGGTATATATTTCACAACGTATCGTTCATTACTAACCAAATGAATGACGTAAAGATCTTTTTGCCATGTTGATTCTGATGAGGTGTCAAAATATACTAGTATTGCGTACGATGTGATTTATGTCGTATATGATTTAATATACTATGCAATCTTTTTAAAACATGAAATTTTCACGATATGTCACTGTCCGAATTTGTTTATTAAAAATGACACGTTTGTACTTTTCTGTTTTGACGAATATCATTTTTTTCTCAACTAAAAACTCAGTTATATTAAACCAGAGTGTACTCTGAGTAAAATTAAGAATTTTAAATGCCATGAAATATTTACTAATTGACGTATGTATGTAACAAGGTTGGTTGACGTCAATGCAGATTTTTCATTTATTTGAAATGAGTCGAAATACTTGGCTACAAAGTTTGACTAGTCTTTTCGTCTTAATTAGAATTTTCGAAAATGGTCTATGATGCAGCTTTGTATCGAGGTATATTGACTTAATTGACGTAAATGAAAAGTTCACAATGAACGCAAAACAAAGGTTTGTCTTTTCACAACATATGGTCCCACATGAGCATCGATTGGATATTGATTTTACTGTGGGGTGAAGAGTGTGAATTACACAAGAACTATAATAGCATCATAATTGCTATGGCGATGGCATCAATAATAAATACACAAACGTAGAGGTTCTCAAAAAACTTACTAAGTTTATAAGAACATTTTTTTTTTGATTCTCCAGTGTATTACCCATAGTCAAATCTTGGATTACTGATATCATGTACTAAAATTACAAATTAATATCAACCTCTAGTTGTAATTCCATTCTAAAATTGTTACTGATAGTTGTTCATACACATCAAGTTTCGTGTACGAAAGAAAATGTATATTGTGAAAATGTATTTCACTAAATGGAAAATGTCAACGCGAATATGACAACCGTTAATGCTTGTTACGTATCGATAGCTGTGTGTAGGGCATTGAAAGTTACAAAAAAAACTTATTGAACTCGTGGAAACGTGTGACTATATGTTTCAACAAGGATAAAGTAATTACACGTTATTTTCAACGGCCAGTCTTAGTGGTTCATAGGGTTCAGAGAAAGGAACTTTGTCAGAGTGCAACTGGAATGTTCTCAGCTTACGTTCATAGAAAGTATTGAAAATCGGTAAGTCAGTAAGACTCGCGTTGCTCGGCAATAAACCAAATGAGATTTTTATAAAAGCGTCAATGAATTGAGCAACAAGAAATGTGATTTCTGTTTATCTAGAAAAGACGGCAATAGGATAATGTTGAAGGAAATCCTAAATCCGTCCTTCTCGAATGTCCGTTTATCGTCAGTAAAAGATGAATGTTATTAAACAAAATATTGAAATATAACGATGTGATGATCATGGTAAAAGAGCCATTGCGATAATTATAGCTTCGCGATTTACTCACTCATATGGCCAATTATTGTAGAGTTAGCCGTTACGTCTTTCACAGTTTCGTATTGACAACGAAACTGCATTCAACTTTAGCTATGAGCGCTATCGATACGCCTTAAATAGATAAATAATTTTATTATTATAAAGAAGATCGAGAAAATTCATACGGAATAAGTACTCGCACAATCAGCTCGCTTGATGTAACATCATAATGCTGAATATTAAAGTTACACTTTCTAAACATTTGAACTAATAAAATACAATTACATGATAAAAAAAAGAGATCGAGTTAACAACAATATTTTTTGCTGTCTGTTTAATCAGTAAGCGTACGTGTTCCTATGGTTCTGGAAAGATTGATGTACGTACAATATGAATTTATGTATTTATATGTTAACGAAATAATTATTTTGAATTAATTAAATTATTCATTCTTTTAGTCGCACAATGTCAGCATTCCGTCCATCACGAGTAGCCCCGAGGTACGGGATGAACGATTTCATTGGCGGAATGCAACCTCGGATTATGTACATTGATCAAATGAATAATAAAGAAAAGATTCCACACCCAATGCGCATTTCTATAGAAGCTTTCAAAAAACACGATAAAGGTGAATTGGACGTTGTCTATGATAATATAAAATCGGTCGTCACGGTAATTCGCATAATGGGCGCATTGCCGATCACAAGATCCCATTCAGGCAAGTAACTTTAAGTATTCATGCTCGCAATAAAATAATTATCATCAAATACCATCATTTATTGATCGGGCTGACCAAATCAACTGTCTTATCCCTCAGGAATAACGAGATTTAAATTAGCATCAAATGCTATGATTTACTCAGCCATAGTCTATTTCGCCTTGACAGCTCATGTTCTTTATGTCGCCTGGAACCGTATAAGAATCGTACACGCAGTAGAAGGTCGCTTTGAGGAATCAGTAATTGCTTATCTCTTCATAGTATATCTAATGCCAAATTTTCTTATACCATTACTCTGGTACGAGACACCCAAACACGCCGAATGTTTCAATCACTGGAAGGAATTTCAGGTATGTAATAATTAAAGGATCACAACGGTTTCACAATGGTTCGTCATTATTGGCATTTCGTTTCAGATATTTTACAAACGCACAACTACCAGAGACCTTCCTATTAATTTGAAACGTCGAGCATTGTGGACAGCGATTCTGGTGCCAATATTGTCAGCTGCAGCTATGATAGGAACGCATCTTACTATGATAAATTTTTCAATATGGCAGGTAATTAGAACGCGAGTAAAAATTTCTATAAAATTCGATAGCCATGCTGATGATTAATTCGTATTTAGATTATACCTTACGTATATGTAACTGCGTTTATAAACATTTCGGGTGCGTATTGGTATATCCATTGCGCGGCAATTTCACGATCAGCTAACGTTCTCGCTCAAGATTTTAAACACGTAAGTCTTTTGGATTGGTACAATAATTGTCAAAATTTTTTCAAACCGTATGTACAAATGAAAATTATTTAAAATCTTCTTGTAGGCACTTAGAAATAATGTACAAGCTACTACGGTGGCTGAATATCGAGCACTCTGGCTTCATCTTAATAGAATAACAAGAAAGATCGGTGTAATGTGCTGCTATTCCTTTACTATTCTTACCATCTATCTTTTCTTCTCCTTGACTTTATCCATCTATGGTCTCTTTTCTCAACTACAAGATGGCCTCACAATCAAAGACGCTGGTCTTACGCTGTCTGCTTGTTCTAATATCATATTACTCCATTTTATTTGTGATCAAGCACATGCTGCATCACAACACGTAAGTATAATAGTATCATTAAATGTTTATAGATTACTTTTTCAAAAATGTTATTATTATTAATTCAGGTGAGAGTGCACTTTCAAAAGAAATTACTACTCGTTGAAATATCGGATTTAAATCCGGATGCGCAGACTGAGGTAAAATGATTCTCAAGATAATAAAATTTTGTTATTGTATGGTTTGTATTATGGACTAATTAGAACAATATGGGAACTTTAATTGATTTTAGATAGACATGTTTTTACGAGCTACGGAAATGAATCCATCGGATATGAGCTTGGGAGGATTTTTTGACGTTAACAGGAACTTATTTAAATCGGTATGATTGAAATTTGTTCGAAATACGAAAATTGATTTTGATAATATTTAGATAATAGGGATAGTTCTTCTCATCGATAGTAATGATTCAATGACTCCTTTTAGTTCTCCGTGATATTGATCCCTTATCATCTCGTCCTATTGGAAATGCGATTAATCCTGAATATTTTTTAAGTTCAATATTTGTTTTCGCAGTTTTTGGGCACTATGGTCACCTACCTCGTCGTCTTATTACAGTTCCAGATTAGTTTACCCGAAAGCAAAAACAACGATAACGCAACAATGGATAATATATAAAAATATTTTTACAATTATGTGAGAACTATACTAAAATGTTACAATATAACAATAATATGTATATACGTGTGAAAAGAACTGTTCCTTCATTACAACAGATTGAATGCACCCTTCTGTATACTACTATACACATTAATGTACAATTTAGAAGTAACAATTAGTCATATGTATCACATTTACACATAAAATCTTCAGTATATATAGATTTTATGGCAACAATGTCAAATTCTCATCTATCTTTACAGTTCTTTTAATTTTATCAGCTCTCTATGTTACCTGTTTCCTAAAATTTAAAACATACAATATACAAAACATGAATAAAAATGGTATACAACTATGACATAAGATGCGGTAAATTTCTCTCTCTTCCTCATTTGATGGCTTTATTCCCGTATACAGCAAGTGCCAGATACATAAGCCCGTATTCACAACTCGCTCAGAAAGTCACTAACAGAGTCGCTTAAAGATAAAAGTCACTAAGAAAAAATTTAAAAGCCCGCCATTAGCACAAAAAGCGAGTTCTGAATACGGGCTATAGATTGCAAGACATTTGCAGATATCATAGAATTTATACTCATGGAAGAGGAATAGCCCATTCGAGCAATGAATGGAGACTAGCCCTAATATGTTGAGACAGAGATATATCTCTCTTCTTTCATAACGTTCTCCACATTTGGCAACCAAGTGGGCCCTTTAGCTGACTTGTCTTTTTGCGCGGGAATCTCTCAAGAAACTTTTCCACGCTTTCACCTTTTTCCCTCCCAAAAATTCTCCACGACAAGAAAACGACTCACGACGCAAAAAGGAGCTTCTTCTTCAGACAGTGGGGCGCCTATAATGGTTCTCGGGTGAGCTTACTCACTTTTCATGTTCGCATCTCATGTGACTTTGGTCATCCAATCATGGAACGGTCGAGTGAAAATGAGAGATCCCTAGGACACGTCCGGCTAGTGAACTCACATATTCACGACCTCGCCGCCACTGACGCCATTATTCGAAGTAATTTTAACAGTGAAAAAACAAATATGAACGTTACGGAAAAACAGAAGGGTATTTTATTGTAATATATGAAGGAGCATAGAGATTTATCAAGAGGCCTCTTACATTATAGCAGCGAAAATAATTCACTTTCCAGTATCATAAATGGAATTGAGGCATCCCGTAATCTTCTACGTATTCTTAACATTGTATTTTCACGATTTGGCATAAATAGTATCACCATTAAATTATCCATTTCATTCTTTAATATCTCCGTCGGTCAAGTAATACTGCTACCATCTACGTATGCGTTATTTTCGAGATAAGCTGCGTCAACGTCACCTTTTCACGTGAAATTCCGTGTCGAGTCTCCTCACGCGAGTTTAGTCTCGTGTTTTTACGAGGTGAGATTGATCGTAATTGGGTGAGTCTCTCACATTCATTATTTTCACCCAATCGGAAAACCGTGAAAGGCCCCCAGTTCCTCTCATCGCGAACGCGCGTATCATAGTAGCGCGTGAAAATTTCATTTACAGGTTAGAGGTTAGAGGTAGCTCAGCATATACGTCAAACGCATGGTCAAACCGCGGTCTTGTATACTGGTCTTCGCTAGTATCGAAGAAGCCTGCTGACATAACGCAACTAGTAGGTGCAAGGTCTGCTAGGCTCTTTCAACACTAACGTCTCTTGCGACAGTGAACACCTTATCGTCACGCGTTTTTCGCCTAAGTGTCCAGACCAGTCCAGACTGGTCCAGACCACGGAACTATACCCATGGTGGAAGTAGACAAGGTGTAGTACTGCGCATATGTATATACTAAATAGCTAATAGGGAAAGGTGACAACAGGGGCGGCCATTACGAGCGGGAATTCAACATCGTCTGTTGTCGTCACCGACCATTGAACTATACTCAACATGGAACGAGCCCATCGCAGCAAAATCGCGAGCCGAGAGAGATAGCATTCTTATAGTGGGATCCATCTTTTTCTAAGAATCTTAGCCAATGAAGTTCTTAGACTTGGCGTCGCGTTTCCATAGATACTGTAACAGGCAGGAGTGTTACCATACCATGTTATCACCTATGATCTCTGAAACGCATCGGTGCCCCTTTGAAGGTGCTTTCCAGTTACAACTTGCAATTAACACGTGGGTAGTGAGGTTCGACAATATTTTTGAGGTATGATATATCCACAGAAATAGTTAAGTCGTCTAAGCAAGAGTAGCGGCCCAACAGCACCATTTCATTTCACAGGTAATTTGCGTCATAATATTATGCAGAAAATAGTCGCGCTTTGTTGTGACCAAACAACTTATCCATTTATAATATTTTCAACTTATGTTTCCAAACGTATATTTTTTATTTTACTACTTATTTACGGACGTTACGTTGTTTATGTAGCCGCCGAAATTCATTTAATGTACCGCGTTACAAAAATTACGAAAATTTCTGATTTGGGGCGTCAACGTCTTTATACGGGCCTGAAAGACAAAGAAGTCGTCCACTATATCCGCCATCTCTCTCGGCTTGTGCTTTTACTACTGTGTCGCGTTCCATCTTCCATGTACTTCCGTGAACTTGGCCGGCGCACTTTGACTTTTTGAACTTTTTCTTTTTCAGATCGTTTGTAGGTATTTGTAGGATTAATTAAAACGTTTATCGGTTAACGGTTTATTAAAAAAATAAAAAATAAAAATTTGCATGAAGTTGGCCGTGATTTTTTTCCTATTTTTGTTTTTCACGTGGCCAATCGTTTGTAGGTCACAAATAATATTAATATAATAATATAATAATAAATTAGTATGTTTGTCGGATCATTATTTCAATAAAATAAGAAAAAAACGTATTACGTGCATTTTACGCAGGACGGTCATATGACCACGGGAATTCGACCGCAAAAATCGTAATTGATGAAAAATTTTTATTTAATTCATACTTAATCGATTCGAAATTATTTATAGGTCACAAATAAAGTAATTAGAACATTTGTCGGTAACTGATGCGAAAAATCCTCACGCAATACACTGCTGTGACGAGCTTAGAAATGGTTAGAATAGGTTAGAACTGTACTGTTTCG